>SAUE01000071.1:56641-90955 GCA_009724625.1 Deladenus siricidicola
CAAATTACAGAACTCTAAAAAATAATTCGAAAAAACATAAAAACATTGATATGATAAAGTTTATATAATTCCTAGTCTTTTCAACGATCGACATGTTAATATAATTAATTCAAAAATAATCTTTAGACCCAAACAAATTCTTCAAAAAAAAATCCAAAATAAAGTTGTTCGAAAAATAAATGCATGAAAATGAGAAAAATTACCGATTCTGGGCAAGAAATGAGATTTCCCAACTCCCTCAACACCTTGCTTAGCGTGGTGTTGTACTTTTTATTGCTCTTCAAGCCATTAAAGTTCGAACCACCCAAATCCAAACGCTTTAATGAGCGTATTTGCATTAAAGCAGGCAAAATCTTCAACGCATCATGCTCTAGAGAATTGTCCCGCAAAGATAATTCCGCAATAGGACACGCGACAATATGCTGCTCTACAATAGAAGCGCAAGCTTTGCCGTCAAAAATTCCATCCATATTCAGTCGGATGTCACTAATGCATGTATTGTTTGAGACTCCTAAAATATATTTCGATAAAAACTTTGCTCAAACTAAAAAAACCTGGAAAAATAAACTTTTAATAATCTCAAAATATTAAACAAATACCGATAAGAATGTTTTGTAAAATATCAGAGCCAATAGCTGTTCCGGCCAGGTCCAACTCTTTGAGATTCACCATACTACTGAACAGTTCCTTAACGATCAGCTGAAGATTGTCTCTACTCTTCTTACTCGACTGGGCGCATCCCGCCAGACGCAAATGCTCGAGCTGAAGACCGCCCAACTTCAGCGCCGGCCACAGCCGATCGACGTGGAAACCGGTGTGTGACAGATCCAAGGTTCGAAGCGTGTTGCACAACGACACAAAATTCACCAACTCATTCGTGTCGTCCTTCAGTGAATTTCTCGACAAATGTAGGGAGCGTAACTCAAAGCGGCCGCTATTTCCCGGCGGATCGACAACACCGAATCCGGTGTAGAGCCCACTGGCCAGGTGGTGTATAGTCTTCTCCGACAGACAACAATCATTTAACAACAAAGATTTTAATGTATGAATTCGGGGCAACGCCACCGCCAATAACGCAACTCCTAAAACAATTAACAAATTGTTAAAAAGTAAGAAACTGATTAATTTTAATTCAAAATGTATTTTTTCAAATTAATTTACAATAATAAAAAAATTATCTACCTTTCCTGTCATCCAAATTATTTGAAGACAAATTTAAGCATTCCAATGGAAGAGTTTGATTGTGCTGCAATGCCGCCGCTAGCTGCGCCACAAAATCTCTGCAATTATAAAGTATAAAAGTTATTTAAAATAATGTAGGAGTGGAGTATCTAGTTAGGCAATGGCGTAGATATAAAATTCTGGAATGGGGGATACAACCAAAAACCAAAAATTTGGCACCAAATTTGGGGGTGAGGCGAGATCCAAAAATTAAAATTTCTACTTCTGTTATACTTTAAAAAATCTTCTCAGTGGGGGGATAACCTTTTTCAGCCCACAACCCTCCTCCTAAGCACGCCAAATGTAGTCAGGCACAGTACGTAAATTAGAGAAAAAGCATGACAAAAAAGCTGGTAAAAATGTAATATAACAATAAAAAATCAGTAATTTGACAAAAAAATGTGTAAATGCTAATCCTAAACATAATATTTATAATAATTAAAATCATTAAGTATGAGCATACTTGGGCAAACCACATGCAACCAAACTAAGCGATTTCAAGGCGTGAGAGCGCCGAACAACGCTCAAAATCGCGTCCACGTGCTCACTAGTCAACTTGAAAGCCTCCGCGTAAATGCCAGTAAAATATGAAGAAAATTGAGCACATCCAATCACCGCAATCTGATCCCTAAAAAATGTTGAAGTTATTTCAGCTTTTTAAATTACCATAAAAATTTATATTATTAAAACTTACTTAATTGGCAAATGACTAAAGTCGTCGAGTCGAATCTCATGAATATCATGAACAAAGTAAATATTTTCCACATCCTAAAAATCATACATTAAATCTGTTTCACAAGTGTTCATTACATTTTTTTTATCTCCCCTAAATGTAAGTAAAAATATTTCATTATCAAATTAAAAAATTTAAACTATCAAATTTAAAAATTCATAATAAAAATAAATATTTTACGTAAGCAATAAAAATGTATTGATATCAAAAACAATTATATAAAAAATAACAAACCCAAGACACTTCGTCCCTATAGAGTAAATCATTGTAATCACAGTAGGTGACATACGACCGTCTAAAATTATTGCACGGCAAATCGGGCGTACTGGACGGTAGCAGCGGAAAGGCGGCTAACAACGTGGGCGGACTTATGCTCAAAAACTTCGTCAAACTGTGCTTTATGTCCGGAAAATAGTGTTTGAGAGAAGAGAGAAATTCGCACGCCAATTCCGTCGACTCCTTTTCTCCGTTGGCTTTGAGAACCAGAGTCGCGATACGACCACGTTCCTCCCAGCCAACGCTCAGCTAAAAAATGTGAAAATAAATTTCAACATAACTCATTTTCAAAAATCTCACAGCATGTTCTGGAGTAACAACAATGTGCAGTTGACGAAGCGCTAAAACATTGAAGCACTTCTCCACCTTCAAATTCGAAAACTGCTTTCCGGCTAATAAAAAGACGCGAAATTTGGAAATTGTTAAAAATTTCGTTTCATATTTATCGGGTTTTGTTTGCGCTTGAACGGCGGAGATAAATCGACATTCTCGGAATTTTTGACCGAACAAAACGGCGCTATGCTCTAAAAATGAAATTGTACACTCCTTACAGTGCACAATTATACAGCAAATAAACATACCCTTAATATAATCGCATATTTCCTTTGTAGCTTCGCGACTAAGAGACATTTTAAACTTCACTACTACTATTCACAACCTTTTTGAGTAGGAGAAAGCAGAGCGTTCATCCGACCGCAGTGAAAAATATAGGATATTTTTCGTCCACGCAACTAAACCTAAAAAATCACATTGATATGCAGTAAATATCGTTGCTGATCTCCTCAGTGATCCTCCTCACGTGTGAGTCATATAAAAACTGCACCCATCGGGGCTGTGCGAGATTCCAAGTCCAGGAATTCTTAATTCAGAGCAAAAACTCTTGGAATTTCGCACACTCCTGGCACCACCCTCAATGAGTAGCAATTTTCGCGTTCTTTCGGTGGCATGCGTCAATTTTTACACAACAATTTTAAATGCAAATTATTTTTGAAAAGGGAAACTATTTCATTTAGAATCGTGCGTTCTAAAAACGACGCGTTTTTTAAATGTAAAATGTACTAAATTTTGGAAACGGAAAAGTCTTTCCTCAATCAAACTTCTGACCACTGAAAAATTTTCCAGTGGAAATTTATCGGAAATTATGATTGTTTAGTTGCTCGACACATAAATTTCGAGCAAAACTACCCCAAGCGACTCTCAAATGTACGTGTCCTAATTTTTTTAATAAATAATAACGAGCCCTAATTTCTTTGATTGATGGTCAATAATTTTCGTCACCATTAAATGCACTTTTTTTTATTACTTTCCGTCAAATTTTTTTAGTTTGGGGTGGATGATACATCTTCCTTTGGAAAATCTACTTTACAAATTTTCTACATGAAATTTAGCAATTGGTTCGTTTTACAGCGGAGTTATTGAAATTTTAAATAAAATAATTTTTATAAAAATTATAAATAATTTTTGTGCGTTTGAGAACTGCATTTTTCATGGAGAGAATACTGTTCTATCGCCTCCTACGCTGAAATTTTTTGAAAATAAGGCTTAAGCATTTTTCAATTAAATTTAGTTTTGGATTTAATCTCTAAATTTCAAATTTCGTTCAGAAGTTTGATGCTTTTGCGAAGACTTCCAAGGCCGATTTTTCAAGGCAAATGCAGCGTATCAACGAGTCGGATCCACAAGGAGAAACGTTTGCAGCAACATGGTGGAACATCGATACTACTTTTGCATAACGGCCAGCCGCGTACAAAGTTCTATATGGTGGAACATTTGACCAACTTTTTCCACCAAAATTACGGAATTCCGTCAGTATTAGGCAGGTTAGTTTATTCCAATCTGAGTGCTCTCGAATTTGTTTGAATATTAATGTTATTGATGTGATAGTGGGGCGAGCCTAAGGAGGCTCATGGAGAAAATTTTAATAGATTTTTTTGGAAATTCGAATTTTTTCAGTTTTTTTGTGTCAAAAGAAAGAGTTTATCGAAAGCGTTCCAAAAACTTTTAACATTGCCTCCCGGTCTTTGTAAACATATATGAGCTTTTAAATATTTTGAAATTTGGCTTACACGTCCCGAGGAAAATTTATGTATCTGTTTGCCATTGACATTGGAAATTTTTTTTATTTTCTCAAACATTTTCAAATATTTAATGTTTTTATACCAAAAATGGACGAAAAATTTGTTGGTAAATCATAAATTCAAAATAACTTCAGTACATTTTCAGACCCTTTGTAAGCAAATGTTTCGACAAACGAATCGCGGACTGTGTACGCGATTCGGAGCGTTATCCCTTCTTCGGCGATACGCTAGCTGCATTCGCGCGAGATGTGGAACGTGCGTTGTCGACGATGTTGCCCGAGTGTGGGCCCGTGAAGTGCTATCCGTCGTTTCTCTACGATGAGCCGCGCATAGCCGACAATTTGAAGTTGGCGTTGAGGTGCGTAACATTTTATTGAAAATAATTTTGGTGATTTTGTTCATTAATAAAAGAGTCATAAAAATGGACAAAAATGGTTCAAGAACCGACTTTTTAATATTTTTTGTTGTTTTATTTTTTGTTAATGTTTAGCAGTATTTAGGGGGCATGCCTTCCATTACGAATTTTTAGAATTTTTTGCGCAAATCCAAGGTAAATATTGAAATTTTTGGATCTTCCTCTTTATTCGCAAAATTTAACTAGCGGGGATGTCCGATTGAAGCTCCAGGTGATAATGGTAGCCTTGTTCAAAATATGCATACATTTTTGATTTTTCGGTTTTTTGGGCTAAAATTTTCCACTTTTCGGAAAATTTACAAGAAAAAATTTTGGGATAAAATTTACGCTTTTTCATTTGCGGAAAATGAAAGTTTTTTCTATTTTTTCTTACCTAAATGAATTTTATTTTCTTGCCACTCATTCATACCGTTTTTTTTTCATCATGGCTCATTAGGGATTTTTTGTGAACTCTTAGGTACGTCAATGGTAAATTTTTTAAAATAAAGTTTTGTAATGCAATCATTACATTTTAGAGAGGATTCCGCGGTTGATCATCTTATAATTGCGTCTATGTATCCATTCTACAACGATTACGTTACAAAACAATTGCTGAAATCGTGTGTGACGACGCTGCAAACGAATTCGGCAGTTACGATCTCTTCCGAAAACGACAAATGGCAGAGTTTTATCGCGAAAGATCGTCACTCAGTCTCGTTCTCCTACCTCTTCCTGAATGAAATGGGCACGTTTGAGAGTTTTTTAAAAGTATGTTTTATAGAATAATTTTGACATTTAAAACAGAGAAAACATTTATTTTAAATACTGGTTTTAATGTTTTATCGAACAAGGGCAGTGGCTTATTTAGGATTTCGGAATGGGAAGTAACCAAAAATCATTGCCTCCTTTCTCCCTTCCCCCCATTCTGGATACTTGATACAGCACATTTTTAGATTTTTAGAAAATTCTTTGGATTTTCAGAAAATTTGTTTCACATTTCTGTTTACAATGACCGGGAGACAAAATTAATTTTGTTTTGGAACTCTTTCGAAGAGATCTTTTAATTTAGATTTTATAGGTTTAAACAATAAAAAAAAGATGGAAAATTTTTCAAAATTTTTTCATCAAATATTCTATGGAAGTAATGTCTCGTTTTGTGCAACTGGAAATGTGTAATTAAGGCATCTGACATAAAAAAATTTGAAATATACTTTTTGTCAAGTCTAAATTATTTACGTGTTTGAATTTGAACATCTGTGAACTTAGGATGCTTTAGTGCTGGGCTCATGAATTGATTTGCATGTTTACGTCGGAAGTCGATGGCGTAATATTTGTCGCTCCATCATCGGTAAGCATTAAAAAACGTTCTAAGGTTCTATTTATTTATTTTTCAAAAAATATTTGTTTTAAATTAATTTTTTAAAGGGTGGATCTCCAAATTTTTTTTATATTAGCGACCAAAACTTTTCTTTTAGTTACGTATAGTCGGAATTTTTATTTTTTACGCACGTAACTGAAATCAACCGTCTCGACGCGACATTTTTTTCTGTGGTATTTTAAACACAATTTGAGATTTTACTTGAAAATTTCAAATTTTTCCTCATAATGAGCAACTTGACACGCAAAATTTTCAAATTGAATTTGAATTTCTTTTGAATTCATGTCAATTTCATTCAAAATAAAATGCCAAATGTTCTGCTCGAGACAACGTTTTTAAATTTTTCCTAGTATGCGCATAAAAAATAAAAATTCCGACTTTACCGTCATGTTATATAATGAATTAATTGCAAAACAAATTTTTTGATATTAACATCAGGAAAATTGATGTATTAAAAGGCATTTTTTGATAACAGTTTGGGAATATTTAGTTATTTGTATTGTAACTTATCGTATGGCACATTACTGTTTTGGCGGTATTAATGATTATCATTGTTTTGCAGTTAAATTCGAAGGAATCAAACACTCAGTTGGCCGACTGTACGAATCATATCGTACGCGAAATGCACGAAGCGTCGGATACTGTAATTGCACATATGCGTCTTGCTTTTTTCAAGTCTTGGAACGAGCTTTACTTCCTGTCACGCCCCACCGTAGCGCAGCAGTTGGACAGTTTTCGACGAGCCGGTGTAAACGGAACGATTCTCGCGGTGCCGATCGCAAATTTCGTAGATGACTTTGACACGAATACGGTTCTTCCTTCTCTGCTCAAAAATTTGGTATTTGAATTTTTTAATTCTTTACATTTGATTTAGGACACATTGATTTTGCCCCCCCCCCTCAAATGAAAAAAATAAGGCAATTTTTTAGCATTTGATTAATGGTGAAAAGGCGGTAGTGAACTTGACTCAAAAATGTTTAGGAAGGCGTTCGACTCGTGAAACTCGACGAAGTACGAAATTCACTGCTCAATACCTTTGTAGAGTTGCTCAAGACCAGAATTACTAGAATAAAAAATTAAAAGATTTAATTATTTGTTTACGTTTTTGAAATTTTTAGAATTTTTTTTTGACAAAACGAACCACAATATTTTTAGCGTATTTTGTACATAGTGTGTTTTACAAGCTTTCCACGATTTTTTTGTGGTTTTTTATTGGTGTACATTGAGATTTTTATGAGTGCCAAATGTAAAATAACGATGAGCTTTTTTTCCTATCAAATTTTCAGCAATTTCATTTGCTTTTATTCTGTGCATTTGTTTTTTTAATTTCTCCAAAAAATGCTTCTAGCAATGCTAAATTTTTGATTAATTTCTGACTGCCATTTTTTTTGTAAAGAATACATACATATATTTTTCTTTTTATTGTTAATGTGTGCGTACGACGGACGAACGACATGATGTATGCGTATGGTGCATAGAGATTTGCGTGTGTGTCGTGCCTTTTGAATGGACGTTATTTTACAGCGATGTTTTATTTATCGTACTTAGAAACTTTCAGACGAAAAATGCGTCTGTGTGTAAGCAAAAAATAACTTAATTTTTAATCTTGCATGTTTTTTGGTGTTCTATTCACTTTTCAAAT
Organism: Deladenus siricidicola; assembly: GCA_009724625.1. Lineage (NCBI taxonomy): Eukaryota > Metazoa > Nematoda > Chromadorea > Rhabditida > Sphaerulariidae > Deladenus > Deladenus siricidicola. The sequence continues at coordinate 64,364 of SAUE01000071.1, forward strand.
TTCTTGGATGCAAAATCTTCTGTACATACTTATATTAAAACTGAAAATTTCTGACACGAATAAGATTTTGAGAAATTGTGCTTAGTGTATACGTAAACCAGTGCTGTGTTGTTGTGTGTAGTTGCTGCGCGAAATGGTTTTTGTGACTTTTAAATGGACTTACGGTTTTTTTAATTATGATGCAAGACTAACTTTGAAAATTCGTTATTACGTACAGCCCTCACGTCAGCTAAACGCTCATATATTTTTTGCATTTTGATTTTTGATTGCATAAACTTTTTATTTATTTATTTTTGATTACATAATTTGATTTTATCGAATGCTTATAATTTTGAATACATATCGGGATGGAAATGAGCTAATCAAAATTTAATTGTTAATCAAAACGTAATTTTCAGGCGTATTCCATGTATCTAGAAGGTGTTTAATGATTAGTTGGGCAAGGCTGTTCCCCTCCCTCAATTTTTATTTACTGCGCTTTATTTTGTGATGGTTGGTGACGGTTTGTCCGGCGAAGAGAATAAGTCAAATAACGACCCATCGCCAGCAACTGATACCAATGACGACAAAGGAAGTGATTCCGATGGAGACGCAGCAGAGGAGGTTGGTTTCTTTTAATGCTGCGTTGGATACATCTATGTAGACGTTTGCGGGGGTGGACGTTGGTTTCTTAAAAAATTACCGTTTATTGACTGATCTACCGTTTATTGAAAAAATGAGGTTTTTTGAGAACGATAATATGACATTTTAGCGGATAATATGTATGACGTTTTAGGACGTTTGTCACTTACTTTTTGATCTTATTTATTTATCGCAAGTGGGTATTTGAAATTTTGCTATAGAGTCATTTAATGGCGTTCTAAAGAAATGTTTGCATTTTATATTATGAGCTTTACGAACTTGAATTCATAGAGATACGGTGGAATCCGTACTTATTGGATATACCCAATAGTAATTGAATTAACGTTTTTGAATTTTGATATTTCTAGGCTTGCACACATTATAAGTTTAGATCTTGGAAGAAAGCCCGGATAAAAGGTGGTCAAAGCGTCGTGAGAAGGTAAAGCAGCGCGATGTTCCGGGTATTGATGCGGCGTTTTTGGCGATGGACAACGAGACGGGCAATGAAGTTGTGTGGAATGAAGTTCTTTTTTCGGAACGGAAGAATTTCCGTGAACAAGAGGTATTTTTTGTGATTTATTTTTACTTTGATATTTTTTAATTACTTTTATGATTTAGGAGAAACTCAAGGCAGTTTTTGACAATCTTACTCATTTGGTACACGTCAATCTCGTCAAATTCCATAAGTATTGGACGGATACGAAGTCGGAAAAGCCAAGAGTAACTTTGTTTAAAGATTTAATTTTCAATGGAAATATTTTTTTATGAATAATAATTTCAGATTATTTTTATTACCGAGTACATGTCATCCGGTTCGATGTCGCGGTTTCTTCAGAGAACACGTTCATCAGGCACATTGCTCAATATAAAAGTTGGTTTTCATCACATTTTTTCTATTTATGTTATTTAGGCTTTTTTGCTGAATGACCATATGATGAAAATATGAATATTTTTAGGCCTGGAAGAAGTGGACGACACAGATTCTGTCGGCGTTAAATTATTTGCATCAATGTGATCCACCAATAGTACATGCAAATTTATCTTGTAATACGGTGTTTATTCAACAAAACGGGCTTATTAAAATTGGTTGTGGTATGTTTACAGCATTAAAAAAAATCTAAATTCCATCTAAATAATTTAATATGTTTTAGTTGCTCCGAATGCCATTCATCATCATGTAAAAACATTTCGGGAAAATTTTAAAAATATGCATTATGTCGCACCGGAACAAGAACGTATGCATTATTTTTGGCTATTACATTCTTAACGAATTTAGATTTCTTTTTCAAATAGCAAAATTAAGGGAATTTCTTTAAAGTTATTTTCGTCAGATCGATTTGATTAGATTTTTTACATTATTTTTATTTATTAAAACGTTTTTTTCTGTTTTTTTTGTTTATTTAATTTTATTACATAAATTTCTATTTAAACATTTATATTCCGTGTGCTTTTTGCAACTTTAGATTTAACAGAAGCGACAACTCAGGCAGATATATATTCCTTCGGGATTTGTGCCCTGGAGGTATGCGTATTTTACACTAGTTTTTATATTTGTAGGCGAATGATAATTTAGATGGCAATGACGGGGGCGCTTATAGGCGGTAACACTTGCAATGGCGCCGAGGCTTCATCCTCCGCCTACTTCGGACCGGAGGCAATTCGAAAATCATTGGAAGCGCTTGAAGATCCACTGCAGAAGGTAAGCGATGTAGTTTTTATTTTATTTTTATTTTGATATATTTTTGGTTTAAATTCTGGTTTTATGTGTTAGTCACACATTTTGAAATTGTTTTTTATTTGTGTGGTTTTCGTCAATTAAAATCCTAAAAAATCATTTTCAGGATTTTATCGAGCGATGCTTGAATCCCGACCCCGACAAGCGTCCCACCGCGAGAGAACTTCTCTTTCATCCAGTTCTTTTTGAAGTTCATTCCCTAAAATTAATAGCCGCACATGTGATAGTGAATTCGAAAATCTTTGATCAACTCGGAGAAGATGATTTGCGGGTACCCGACAAAAATCAAATTGCGTTTGAGTCTAAGTTTCGACGATGTGCATATTGTGAGCTTCCGGGATTTCAGGCAAGTTTTCAGTGATGGTTATTTTTTATAAATTGTGTAGTGCACTGGTAAATGGGAAATTTTGGTTCTATTTTTAGCCATTTTAGCAATTTAAAGTTGAATGACTTTGAATATCTGCTAAATCTTAAAAGAACTTTTAAAAGGGTTATATTAAAAGAGCTCAAGAAAAAGCACACTGGAAGTACACCACTAAGCGGGAAAATTTCAATTTTTAAAAGTATTTAAATATGTTTATGTTTTGTTTGTTTAGGTTGATCTGGAGAAGTTTTTGGAAGACGTTAAAAACGGGATTTATCCTCTTATTGCCTTTGCCCCGCTTGCCCACTTGCCGACGACAAAACTCCGCAGTTCTCCTTCATTGTCGGCGATTTCTAGCGGTGACCCTCGCCAGGCTGGCTCTCCGGAAATGACGACCAGTTTTTCGGCCGTTAATTCCGGCGTCGGTTTGAACTTTTCTAACGGCGCGTCCGCATCCGCGACTCGAGCATCCGCTGCCGGTGGTGGGTCTGGTGGAAGCGGCGCTCACGAAGATGAACAGAGGGGTTTGTTTTCTGATTTTTTGATGAAGTTTTTTCAGAATTTCCGGTAACTTTTTTCATGTCCGTAAGACATTTTCATTGCTATAATGCTAAATATTACTATTTAATAAATAGTCATTACTAATAATAAACAGTCAAAATTTAATGTAATCTTTTTGGGTTTAAATGAACTTATTTTTATTAACTTTTGGACTAATATAATCAATTAATTTTATTTATTATTAAAATTTTCCAGTTGCTGGTGGAGACGGACCTGACTCAATGCATTCGTCTCCGGAGCCCAGTTCGGCGAACGTAGCTAAATTTACCGGTGCATCCCAAACACAACAACAACAACATAAAAACGGGTGTAATGGCGGCGTTGTATCAAGTGGGATCGCCTCCTCTACCATGACCAACAGCGTCAACAATAGCGCAAACAACGCCGTGTTGCTGGCACCACCGGCGACAATGGCTGCCTCCACGGAGCGTGACGAGGGCTACCACACGGCGCAAAGCATCATCATGGGTTCGGCCTCTTTCACCGGTCAGGCGTCGGCGCTCGCGGCTGCCGGCGGTACGCTTCCAGCGCACGCTGCCGAGCGACCGTGTGGCGGCGAAGCTCGCCTCATTCAGCACATGCAGGCGACCGTCGACGGCTCTTCGCTGCAGGTCTTGCTGCGTCTGGACGATCAGATGAATCGTCAGTTGACGACGGAGATATCCAGTGAGGACAACGCCGAGAATCTAGTCATCGAGCTGATTCAGCACGGTTTTATCAGCGAGGTATGCATATTTTGTCTGTTAATTTACACTTCAATTTGAGTCGTTTTTGCCAATTAAATTATTATAATTTACAAGTTAGCATCTTCTTTCTTGTGGATTTTAATCTTTTTAATAGATCTTTCATTTTTTTAAATTTTTGTTGCGTGACTTACTTTTTTGTTATGTTTCAGGTAGATTCAAGCAAAATGTGTTCAATGTTGGAAGAGGTTTTAAGCAATGCACGAAAAAGCGATCAAATGCGACAAAATTCCCCGACTTAGATAAGCGCTGTTGCTGGAGAGACGGTCGATGGAGTTTTGAAGTTTTTTCCATAGTTTTTCGTGATGTCTGGTGAACAGTGAGCGATATAAAGGAAAGCCAAATTGTTTGAATCTTTTTTTTCCAAAATTTGAGCATTCAGTTTTTCATGCTTCGAAAAATTAAATGTTTTAAGAGCCTGTAAAAATTTATGCGAGGATTCTTTTTTATGTATTGGTTGTATTGCTTTTTGTCATAAAAATTTAAATTTATTGCTTCCTGTCATAAATTCAATAATGCAAAACTTTGAATATGCAAAAGTATCAAGAATTAATTTTTGTAACTGAATTGAACATTCATTTTCGTTACACACCTCGTTGGGGGTGGGACACAAATAAATTTTACTTGCAAAATCGCAAATTTTTGCCCAACGCTAAAAAGAAAAAAAAATTGTCTTTATACTTTGATTTTTTTGAATTGTAAGAACAGAGTGTTTTATTAAAAAAATCAAATGGAACAAAACTGCTCCAAATTTCCTTCATATGCGAAAAATCGTTTAATTTTCGCAATTTTTGTCCACAAAAGCCGCAAATCGCAAATTTTATCACACATTCTGTGCACTGACACGAAACAAAAAACGTCAAATTTCTTAGTCTATATTTGAGAATTTTTTAAATTAAAAAAAAATATTGCACTGCTTGAACATGTGCGACTAAAAATTGATTTTCAGCTGTCTGTGAAGTTATTTTCCCCCGATAATGCGCTGCTAATATTTTATCGAACACAAACAAACTTCATTTTTTCACTAACATTAAAAGTGATCCGCGTTTTAAGAATTGTTAGAGAATTGAGGGTCATTTCCTTTAGTTTTTTTTAAATTTTATTACAAGTCACTATTTTTTGCATACATAAAATTTCTTTCCAACTTTTAAAAATGAATTTTCGGACATTCTCGTTATTGGCTGTTTTGTCTCAAAATTACGAACAAAAGTGTCATCGAACCATTCGACGCTCTCGAAATTGGGCATCTTTGATATTAATATTTGTGCTCGGAGCGTGGTTGGAGGAACAATGGAGGCGAAAAGTCGGTGTAAGTGCTCAGCATGGAACGGTAGGAAGGTCTTGCGAAGTTTCCACCGACTGCGGTACCGGGAATTACTGTGCGGGCAACAAACGCTGTGCATGTTTGTCCACGTACGTGGAAATTGATTCATACTGCTGGAGAAGTGAGTCTTAAGTTGTACATATACCATAGTTGTTATATAGTTGTATGAGGTATAAATCACTGATATGATATAAAGGAATAAAATCTTTATTTATTATGTGATTAATTTATATGCACTCAGAAATAAATCCTGGTGAATCGGGTTGTACTCAAAATCGACAATGTGAGGCCGTATGGCCAGGAGCGTACTGTCGCTCAGGGGAGTGTCGGTGTGCTAATAATCAGCCGCCATTTCGTACCCGAGACGGACTTGTTTGTTTGAATTATGGATTCTGCCCGTTAAATGGAAACAATCCGAAGTTTCGCATTGAAAATCAGGTATTCAACCTCTTGGACGTGAAATTCATATCAACTACGTGGCTCATTATTTTTAGGTGCAACAATGTTATGGTGGCGCCGATGCAACTTGCGAGGCAATTGGCGCTTTGGCATACGATTGTATATGTGACAGTGAAGACTGTACAGTAAACAATCCAATCAGTTTTTGTTGTCCATCAAGAGGTATTACATGATATCGTAAAAAAAGAAAAAAACCTTCGCTAAGTCTTGATCTCTAAATTTTAAGCATTCGCATGCATTCAACCGCCCAACGAGGGTTACACACCTCCAGGTGGTGGCACTACGCTAAACCATTGGTACCATGATCCGATAACCGGCGAGTGCCGTGAGCTCAAGTACCAGGGTTACGGCGGAAATGCGAACAACTTTCAGACAAAGGATCACTGTGAAAGTTACTGTAAACAAAGTCTGTAAATTATTTTATTTTTTCAGCTATTTTTGATTACTACCAGCTATTTCAGCATGCAATCGTGGCTTGCCATTATATCGGGACCGTAACATCGGCGTTAAACAGGAGCCAGTTTATTGTCAGGGAAACGATAACGGCTGCAATAATCCCAACTATGTCTGTACCACGATGGGAACTCTACAACAGTGCTGTCCGACATTTTGTTAGTCATATCTAATACATAGCTCGGATATTTGTGGATAGGATTAAAAAACAATTTTTAGTGCACATTTGTTCACGTAACGGCGCAATTCCTACAGAAGTGTACAACACGGCCGGTGGTCTGCCTTCTGAATATTTTGACGTGGGAATTCCAGATGGAACCGGTACTAATTATCCTCGATTTTACTACGATGCGCGTGAGGGGCGTTGTATTCAATTTTCCGTCAGTTCTTTTAAAAATTTTTGCATCTTTGTATGAAATGTTGGCCTATAACTTCAAGAATGAAAAAAATTAAATTTTCAAAAATGAACAATCCAGAATGTTTATTTTGGTATATTTTAGTATCTCGGCCAGGGTGGCAATTTCAACAATTTCCTTTCACAGGATCACTGCGAAAAGTTTTGCTCCAGAAGTATGTTCAATTTATCTCTAATTTATTTTTATTGTTTCATAAAATTATTTAAAAAAAATTAAAATTAAATTTAGTCTTGTGTAGTGCGGGCGAACCGTTGAAGGACAGTAGTGGTGAGAGAAACATGGAATGTTCACCAACGGGTGCCGGTTCTAATATCTGTCCATCCACGCATAGCTGTGAATCCACCACCGGCAGTACCACATTCGGGGGCGTCTGCTGCCCACGCCCACAATATGTGTGCAAACTTCCACGAGAACAGGTTTTTTTACTGTAATAATTACACAAAAATTTTGTATAATACTCAAACCACATATACATCGTTCATGTAATAACCGTTATAACGGAAAACATGGAAAGTTGGTAATTTAATGATTCAGGGAAATTGTGGTACGTACAGTAATCGATGGTGGTTTAACGCAAAAACGGGAAATTGCGAGGAATTCATTTACTCGGGCTGCCAAGGCAACTCGAATAATTTTGAGTCCTATAAAGAGTGCCAGGACTATTGCCGGGACGCGCGAAGTGAGCCACAGTGTGTTCAGGGCACTGCCCTCACGGACTCGAATGGCAATTTTATTATTTGCGGTGGAACGACTGCTTCGGCGAGCGTAACCTGCCCGGCTAACTATTATTGCTTTTATGATGGCAATACGTATGGGTGTTGTCCTACACAAGGTAAGCCGTACTGTGATATTTTTTGTATTAATCGTTTTCTACCATTAAATTTCAGCATACACATGTTCTTTGGGATCCAAAAGCGGTGCTGTATGTGGTCCCGCCGTCACGCGTTGGTATTACGATTCTACTTCAAGGTCCTGCCAGACCTATTCCTTTAATGGATGCGACGGAAATTCGAATAATTTCGCCACGCAACAGGATTGCAAGGATTACTGTAGAGTGGAAAGTTGTCCTGATGGTGGCGAGGTAAGAGCAATATAGACCGCAGTTGGTTTGTACTGTATACGTATACAATATGTTAAAGGTATGGAAAGAGCCGAATGGGGCGGCCCGTGCCTGCACAAGCAATCGTGGCTGTCCTAGCACCCACTATTGCACACCGGTAACCACGTGGACGGGTACTGTGTATCAAACAAAGTCCCTTTGCTGTCCGTCTAAAAATTTCGTCTGCTCTCAGCCACGTGATGTGGGAATTCGTTGTAGCAGTACTAGAATCACTCGCTGGTTCTTTAACGTGGACAATAAAAATTGTCAAACGTTTGAGTACAATGGCTGCGAAGGTTGGTTTTCTTGTAAAAAGTCAGATTAAGGTATTATAAATTATTATTCACAATAATACATTTTTATATATAAATTGATTTTTATTTGTGAATAACTACATTTTTATATATAAATTGATTTTTATTTGTGAATAACTTTATTTTGCTTAGAATCAGTTTTTCAAAAAGAATTTTTTACAGGAAATCGTAATAATTTCGCATCACAGCGATCTTGTCAAAACTATTGTCTGAGTGAGGCGTGTCCGCCGGGTACCGTAGTCGCTAAAGAGTCCGACAGTTCTCGGCTCACACAATGCTCCAATCCGGGCGGGGCGGGGCGCGTTAGCGGCGGCTGTCCCGAAGGTTACACATGCTTTAGTTCACCGCTACTCGACCAAAATGTTTGCTGTGGCGCGAGTACGGAACTCCAGGCGCTCTGCCCCGCGCAGTCCACGCCGTTCATCTCCGCGCTTTCACTACAGCCCATGCAATGTACGCCGAATGTGGACGGCGCATGTCCGGGCAACTTTTTCTGCTGGTTTTCGACGACGAGCACGTCTGTCAATGCGTTTTATTGTTGCCGATCGCCGGAAAGTGTGGATACTGGATGTATGATGCTTTTTTTCAATATAAAAACGTTGTCAAGCAAAAAAGTGGGGGAATAAAAATAAAAATGACTTAATAATGCAGTTTATATAAAATTATAAATAGCTTCTTAACATATGAAAAATTTTTCTGTTACCCATAACTTAGATAAATTTGATCAAAAATGAAATTTATGCGCTTTCAAAAAATAAACTTGAATAATTGAATATCAAATAATCGTATTTCAGTTTGTCCTCCACAATTAGTGCCTGTGCCGGGCGAGGGCGGTTCACAATATCGTTACTGCAGCCCATCTGCGCCCATAAACGACGTGGTACAGGGATGTGGCACAAATCGCCATTGCCAATACTCCACCACGCTTGAGCGTTATATTTGCTGTGGACTGGAGAGCGACGTCCGCTTACCCAGTAAGTCAAATTTGAGTTATTGGATAGTCGATTAAATTAATAATTAAAATTAAAAATTGAACTAAAAATAAAAATAAAACATTATTAAAATTAAAATGCAACAGTTCAATTCAAATTAAAAATTTTGAAGTATTATTTTGTAAATGACGAGCATATTTTATTAATTTATTGCAAGGTAATGTATTTTAGATGTGTGCCCGCCGCAGCCTGCCAATTTGGTGCCCGTGGAGTTGGCCGGCAATTACCGTACTTGCAATCCGTACGCGAGAGGCGGCACCCCTCAGGCCTGCCCGGAAAACTCGGCGTGCCTCTACACGGGGACGGACAACGGTTTCATTTGTTGTCGCGTGCAACTTTCCTCGAATGGAGCGTCAATTCTTCTGCTAACTTGAATTTTAAGTCAGCTTACTGTCATAAATTTTGCTGTGGAAATGCCGCCGCCGACAGGCCTGATCTCATCTCATTGTTAAGTAATAAATATTCCTACGGAATAATTAGTCTTTATTTTTTGTAATCATTTGAATTTTTACACGAATATTTTAATTTCAAAAATATTTACTATGTATACACAATTGCATGCATACCTACACAAAATCGAGATCAACGGATGAATTCGAAAATTCAAATATATCGGAATGCAAATTGCGAAAATTTTCATTTTCAACTTGTTTTACAAAGGAAAATGTTGTAAAATGCACGAATTCAATCAAAAATGGTTTCTAATCTAGCGTCACAAAATAAAAAAGTAATTCGAATTTGTTGATAATATCCACAGTTTTAGCTTGAAAGAAAGCATTGACGGTAGTCAGCTTACGATAGCCAATCCAATGGAATCCACTGGGATTCATTCTTCAGATATTCCAATGCCTCCAATAATCTAAAAGTAATAAAAACATTTCTTTTTGTAATAAAGCATTTTACAAATGTATTTTTTTGATTAAAATTGTTTAGTCTTTTGGCTTTGGTTAATTTTTTTGTAATAATCAGCAAAAATGTGACCTTCGTAAAGTGATGTCCAAATTCCGGTTGACGAGAACGAGGTGAAAATTTTTGGCGTACGGGCTGTTCAACAATTTCTCGTTCTCCTCCAGCGTCCTCTTCAGCATTTCGGACGTGGGCGGTGGTCGGCCTTCGGCTTTCGCGCGACAATTGTTCATATGGGCCAGCTCCTCGAAGCTGGGCGCCGCGATCACCACCACGTAGGGCATAAATTCACGATTGTACAGTAGCTTCAAGGATCGTTCCGTACAATCCAACACGCAAACTCTGCCTGATCTATATGTACTAGGGAAAAATCATTTTCGATCGAATTCAATGTAAATATATAATTATTATGCATAATTCTATTTAAAACTTTCATTACTTTCAAATTCTGCAAAATATTTTTACTAGCAATACATTGTAAAAAAATTTAAAATGCTAATAAATGCGAACCTGATGACTTGACGTACGCATTCGGCTGATGTACCGTAATAATGTCCATTTGATTCGCCCCATTCAATCATTTGATTTGAGCGTATTAAATTGAGAAAGTCCTCTTTTATCAAAAAGTGAAATTCACGACCGTTGACCTCATCCGGCTTTGGCGCTCTTGACGTCACTAAAACAAAAAATTTGTGAGTTTATATTCAAACTAAATACATATGTACATTATGAAGTGCTGAGCCTCGCTCATTTCAACTATTGCCTAAGATTTCTTTCAAAAAATCAATATGCTCACATGGAATGTCGCAGCCAAAATGGTTGGGCAACTTTTGGAGAAGCATTCGCTTCAAAGTTCGTCGGCCCACGCCATTCGCGCCGAGCAGTAGTATCACACGACGACCGTAGGCGGTCAGCATTGCCGCCCGCTCCATATTGATATTCAATGGAACAAAGCCCGTCTTTGACAAATCATTTACTTTTCGTGCCTAAAAATCTAGATTTTTTGAGAACCATTGGTGAGTAAATTCGTTAGTCACAATTAGTCGTGTTATAAGAACATTACCTTTCATCATAAAGTATGTTGTAAATTTTTTAAAATGATAAATGTCAATGTTTTGTAAACATACAGTACCTGCATATACAATTTATCGTAGCTAATAACTTGAAGGATGTCGCCTTTCTTCAAATCGTATGACAGATAAGGCAACCAATGTGTTCCGCTTTTAGTTCCTTTACTTCCGTTACTTTGGCAGACTGGAAGCGATGACGTCGACGGTTCATCGTAATTAGGCTTGAATGATAAGTCATTGCTTTCTGCCTCGTTCGCTCTGTAATCGTCGAGAATTTTGCAGAAATCCTAAATTTTATATTTTTTTATTCAACCGATAATTTTTAACTGGCCACATATAATTAAAATATACACAAATTCATTATAATTGAAAAAAAAACATTGTTTAAATATTTAAATAAATAAATATATACCATGGGCAGAGCAAAAATATCGGATGGAACAAGTTTCAATGTGATTTTTTCGCCAATGAACGGCGGATAGAATTGTCTTTTGTGTACAGCCGGCTGACCACTAATTTCTCGTATCACATCACCGGGCCACACCACCTTCGACGCTTCGACTGGAATTTTGAGCACGATCGCCTCGCCTGAAACATTTTTTTAAATATTTTTCATGGTATCTCCTGCTTGTGGGTGACTATCTATGTTTGGTTTGAAGTACGAAAAGAATGAATATTCAACGTTATATGTATAACAATATGACATAATGATGCTTACTAGAAGCACAGAGTACAATCCAGTCATTGCTTCTAGTAACCTGATGCATAAAATAATTTAAAAACAACTTGCCAGAAAAAAATTGTATTTCCATTTTCTGAAGAGTTTCCGCCGATACGGAGACAATTCGCGGCTCAAATATGGTAACTTGATTGTTAGCATTTTCCGACAAGTTTGCAGCAAATTTTCGTCTTGCGCTTATGGGTGATTTGATTTGTTGAGCCTTTTTGGAAGAAGATACAATCCGCTCAGTTACCGTCGTCTTCTTTTTCACTCCACTAATCGGATCAATAGTGACAAATTCGCTACGATTAATCTGCAAAAGGAATACATACATATGTATGCCCAATAAGTGTATATGTATGTATATGACAAAAACCTCTTAACAATTTGTAACTATCCGGCAAGTTTATTCAATCTAACAAAATGTTAAATGGTGAACGAATACATACTAGTTAATACATATTTATAGCTAAAAAACCTCAGATTCTTCTTCATCCGGCTGTCCGAAATCTTCTCCGATAGCGGCCGCTACCCGGCGAAGCATTTTTGCCGTGGCACTGCCACCGGATGATGGACTCTCAACATTGCTTATGGAAGCGCCCTCCTCGAGATCCTCAATACGTTTGAGTAAAGAGCCGAGACAATGTGCCAAACTATCGGCGCTCGAGCGAAGTTTGTTTAGTTCACTCTCCAATTCGCTTGACACCATCGAAATAGTTACCGTACCATTGAATAAAGCTTCAAACTTGTTGACCTATCACATCTGTCACAGCCGTTTCAGCGGTATACAGCATCGTAGCTTTGATTAAAATATGATAATAATTCAACGATTAAAGCTGAAATATACCGACATCCAAGAATTATGTTTATTACTACAAATTCTCGGTATTTTCCGCATTAATTGTGGAAATTCAAAAGCATGGAAATGTCTTTGCAAAATTTCCTCGATGTGTACGGCATTTACTTATTTTTATGCATTTTCTGCAACATTAAAATTTGAAAATGAGCGGACACTTGTTTTCCCCTTCTTCCACTTTCGCCTGTGTCCAGAATTTGAATATCCCCTCGCTTCTCTTATAAAAAAGACAAAAAAAGAGGAAAAATTGTAAAAATACTTCGAAAGCTTGCGAGATGGTATATGTGGAGAAAACGCGTAAGGATTATTGTTATGCTTTAGATAACTAGACCTACAACACTCTCTAACCTTTTCCTCAATTCTACTTCTATTTCTCTTATTCTTTTTTTACTCTAAAGACGAAGCAGACTGCGCTAGAGATAAATGTTACCAGTTGGTGTGCAATTTCACTATTTATTTCATAACAAACGTCCTAATAAATTTTTTGTTTTGTAATATTCGTATCTTGGTATAAATTACGCATTCACTTTCCTTTAGTAAAATCACGTCGGCATGGATGCAAAATTTTATGAGTTTGGCTTGAATAGCTTGGCACAATGAAACCTCATTCATGTAGAAAATGTGAAAATTATGGTCTTTCCTATCCGTATGCGCATTGCTCATAATATCAGGTAATACTTATTGTTGGTTTTGAAAAATAAAATTATTATGATTATTCTTTGATACATATAATATCAAACTTTATGCTTGCTGTGTATAAATTTCCTTCGTACGCTTCTCAAATTTTTTAAAAGTAAAAATTCAAACAAAATTCAATGGACGAGTGAATTTTTTTTCATACAAAAATAAATAATAATAATAGTGCGTAACAACCGTGAACGTCGGTGTAAAAGAAATAGCACATAGCAACAAAACGGTGGTGAATCAATGCAATTTTGTTCTCATATCGTCGCCCACCCTTCCTCACTGTCTATCGACACCTCATTTTTATCCTCACACAAAAATTTTTTGGATTAGTCTTTTCTCAGCTGATTCACACTGCATCTTTTTTCAATTATCTTAAATAAAAAGCAAATTACGTCCAGATCATCATAGTATTAATATTGGAAATAAAAAAGCTTTCGTCAAATTTCAATGATTTTTTCGAGAAATTCACCAACCGCAATTTAAAAAGTGTCCTGAGACATTTAACGATCAACAATTTATGCAAGAATATCGAAAAACTTAAATTTCCCTTTTTATCAATGGAAAACTCTCAAACAACTCAAGAATTTTTTACCGTAGTGCTGTCCTGACAGCTTTTTTTTATCATGTTACAGCGAAAAAAATCAAGTAAAGTTTCAAAGACAAAAAACAAACACTTTTATCTTAGCTCAAGCCGAAAAAATCGCTAAGAAACATATAATTATAAACAACAGCTACGGTGACAATAAAATAATCGCTTAAAGACAAATTCATTCCAAATGTTTTTCGAAATCCTTCTTGCTTCTTTACACGTGTTAGTACGGCGCAAATCCACGACGCCTAAATTTTTCATTTTATTTATTTCAGAACACCTTTACAAGATTCATTTTGAAAAGCGCTGCAAAGTAAAAATCTGCATTTCTTTAAAACAACCGTCTAGTAGATAGTAAATGGGCCGAGACAGGGAAAAGTTCATAAAAAAAACCTTTCATAAACCGAAAATATTCTCTAGCAGTGGCGTATTTAGGAAGGAGGTTGGGGTGGTAGCAGGTCTTGATAAAAATTGCAATATTTTTAAGTATTTCAAAGTTAAAAATTCCCCTTTCCGAAATCCTCGATACCGAAATCTTATACACTTCCAACAAGACTGCATTTTCAGGGCGAAAATCAATAAAAAATTGGTCGAAAATTTCATAATTGAAGAACTTTTTTCGGAACTAAAAATGTACTTTTCGTCAAGAACATTTCTTTCAGAAACCGAGTTTTTTTACGTAAACGTGCTTTACACCATTTATTTTTATTACTGTTTTATGTTCTTTTCTTTTCTCTTATTTTTCGATAGATTTTTTTATCCATTATTTCTTTCTCAAAACTCTAAATTTAATAATCATGGCAATTTTCAATATCCAAGCGAAAATACTTGCGAATTTGTCTGAAATAAAAAATATCACAAAGCGTTGTTCTCTTCTCCTTAAGACAAAATAAACATTATAAATTTTTGAAAAGAAAATTTTTCTTCGCAACAGAAAAGCAAAATTTAAACATTTCCTTTGAAAATTTTTGTAAAAAATTAAATAAAAAAGCTTTTCGTACGCTACTGAAAACTCTCAATTTCGTTAATTGACTCAGAAAAATTTCTCAATGAAAATCTTATAACAAAACAAAACCGTGAAATGTTCTTTAATTTTTTTGTTCTTTAAACAAACTAAGATCAGCTTGACTTGAGAGTCAATCATTTTTATCCTTAGGTAAAAAATCGAATTTTGGATATATAAATTAAATATAAATTTTGGTAAAATAAAAAGTAAAGAGTGGTTGGAAAAATTCTAAAACATAAAAACTTCGGAGCAATTTTTTTATTGCTCTTAAGTCTCCGATGCTTTATTTGACTAAAAATATATTCAAAAATTATGTAAACGAATTTTTAATCATCGGAGACTCGAGCATTTCCAAAACAGTAGAGGTCGTCAAAAACCGAAAAAATGCACTGAAAAAAGTCCAAGCGTCGTTGAAAACAAATGACAAAAGTGTTTTAAAGCAAAGCAAAATTACGTACCTCGGACGCCCTCTTAAACCGCCTCGCGTCGGATAAACATATCTGACAACCATACGAGCCCGACCACGTCCGCGCGGCGGGCGATTTGTGGTGCTGATTCCCGGCTGATTGGTACGTTTCTGCGTCACCTTTATTTGACGTCCAAGAAAAAGGCTGTCGGTAAGAGATAGCGCCGTCTGCATTCCCTCCACTTCCGTGAACTCGATGTAGGCAAAACTACAAAAACAACAATTTGGTCAGTCTCAGAATAGAACAGTCAGAATCAGAACCGACGGTATGAATCTTCTAACGCTAGTAACTCGGCTTATAGACTTCGAAAAAAGGAACAAAGCAAGTTTTCAAAAGTCTATCAATGAGCTTTCTTTTGGCAATAAAATTTTCAATTAAAAAGTTTTATACCCATTGAAAATTTTTTTGCAATTTAAAAAAACAAAAAATTTAAAAATTTTGGTTGTAGGTCAAAAAGATCCCCTTTTTTCACGGTACTCCGACCTCCTGCCAAAAGCAAAATCTTCAAAGTAGTATGAAATAAAAAACTTCAATTTTTCATAAACTATATAATTAAATTGTTTCTAACTGAAAAGTAAGCTAGGACTTTAATTAATTTTAAATGCATCAAAAATTGATTAAAACACCAACCCTTTGGGATGCCCGGTATACTTGTTGGCCAAAATGGTGACACGCTCAATCGGACCACAACCTCGAAAGTGCTCCTGAAGTTGGTCTGGCGTAGCGCTGTAGTCAACCTAAAATTTCCATTAATTAAAAAAAAAATCATGAAAAAATGCCAGATATTCCTACTTTTTGTATCAAATCATTTCAATGACAACATTTTATTCCTCCAAACTTGTTAGAGAGCATAGATTCTATGCGAAATGCGGTTCATATCGATTGGTTCTTGCAAATTAAGTTTATTTAAAAAAGAAAATACTGAAAATAATCACAAAATCACTTCGTAAAAAACCCAAAAACACTTTGTCGGTAACCAGCGGGCCAAAAATTTTTCGGAAAAGTAAGCCAAAAATTCAACTTTTTTTTTATTCTTTACAGAAAATCCTACAAAAATTCAAATGTAATAAAAACATTTAAAAAATATGGATAAGATAGCTATGGGCCAGCACTGCGCTTTGCTACAAAGCAAAAATTAAAACAATATCACTTCATAAAAAACCAAAAACACTTCGTCAATAGCGGGCCCAAAAATATTTGGGGAAGAGCCAAAAATTCAATTTTCAAAAGCTGATATTTCTGTCTATTGGTTTTTTTGGAACGCTCTCGACGAGCCTTCTCTTTGCATTAGGAAATCACAAAAAAATCAAAATTTTCCTAAAAAACATCTTAAAATATGAAAAGAACAACCATCCTCATGGGCCTGACACTGCATATCGCTTCGAAGTAAAAGTTAAGAAAATTAAGAGGTGAAAATTCATATAAAAAACTCTTGAAAATTTTTTAATTCATTTTTCTAGCGATTTTCGGCAATACGAATTGGTTTTTCAACCTAATCGGCGCTTCGATGATGTTGAAAAAAAACGACAAAATAAGGAGTTTAAAACTCAGTATGTTTTTGAAACGCTTGCAACGAGCTCTTTGATAATATCACTTATATAAAAAAAACAAAAAAAACATAAATTCATTAAAAAATATATTTTTTAATGAAAGAAAATTAATCCATTTCCGAGTGGGTACAAAAATAGAAAAGCCTAACAAAAAAATTCGGAGTCCCCAAGAATAATTCAAAGAAAAAACCACCGCGCAACTTTTTGTTGCGTGATAAGAAAACAAATTCATTTTTAAAATCACCGCGTAATTTCCCTTTCTTTTTCCACCCACCATTGTTTGGCCATTTTGCGCGGTGGTTTCTTATGTTTGACCTCCGTGCGGAGCGACGAAGGGAGTCAGACCCTTACCACAAAGGAGTCAGACCCTTACCCAAGATGCATAAAAATACTTATTATAAAAAACTTTCAAAACATAAATTTTCCAAACAAAAGTTATATACGTACATTTCCGACGTATACTGAACGACGATCGATCATCATCTTTTCCTCCGTGGAAAGCGCCGGCGCTACGGCGGGACTGCCGGACGTGGAGGAAGAGGTCGTGTTGAATTGCTTTTCAATTTCATTTTGCATTTCGCGAATTTTTATCGTCTCCTCATCAATCTGCTTTATTCGTTCCTTGATTGCGTCGAAATCCTATAGTAAAATTATTTTAATAATTTTTTAACTCAAAAATATTTAAAAAATATAAAGTAATACCAAAATACCCACCCCCAAATCCGTATCATAGCCAAATTTTAGAATTACAAAAAAAAATTGTCCGATACACTTAAATCCGAATGCTTTTTGAGTCATATATCCGCGCTTCATAGATATTCTTCCATTCCACAAAAAACACAAAAATGGGTTTTTATTTTTGAGTTGCCAGTCATAAAAAACGTGATATGATCAAGCAACAACCAAGAAATAAAATTGACAAAACTTGACGGTCACAATGTACACAAGAAAAGATTTCTCAGAATGTAAATCAAAGCAAACGAAACAAAATTTGCGTAATTGTCGAAATTTTGGAAAAAGTGCTGTTTGTTTATCCATCCAATATAAATAAACAACACGTACATTATCATCCGACATCATAGCCGATCCAGCATCGCCATTAGCATCGTTTGCGTCGTTCGTGTGATCTTCTCCACTGTCGAACAAAGCTTCATCTTCATTGGAGGCCATTATAACAAAATATTTCCTAAAATTAAAGTTCAATCAAACTTGTCAGACATCACACCACCCCCTTCCTCCAATAACCGTACGTATCTATTACTCAGAAGCTCGGGAAAGACGTACTACTTTTTCGTTCGTCCAAAAAAAGGGAAGCTAGTTTCATAAGTTTTTTTTATCATTATTTGTAATAAAAAAATTTCCAGAACTCAGCAACTCGTCGAGAACGTCCCCAAAAACATACAATTGCGCTCCGGTAAAAATTATGACACTTAAAATTTGAGGACCTTTTCCGGTTTTTTGCGGGGCAGCCCAAAAAATACCAGATTTTTTTTGGGGGGAAAGGCCGACAATTATGACTTCAAAACAAATTCTAAGAGTTCAATAATATAACTTTAAATATATTCTGGGAATTAATAATTTCTAGGAGCAATTTACATTACAAATTCGAGAACTACTACGTAAATTATAACAGTTACTTCGCGCAAAAAGCTAGTTTGTTAATTTTAGCCTGCAATGCATTTCAAAAGAAAATATTTGAACATTCAGAATATTCCACGTAAGACTTATGCGGCATAAATTAGAAAAGAAATTAAAAGAGAAAGGTCGGCATTTGACAGCCACAATTGGGCTTGGGACCAAGTTTGGCTTTCATTTTCATTTAATCAAGCACTAGTAATGAGTTGGCGAGTTTTAGGAACTGAGTTTTTATGTACTTTAAAAACACGGGATTTTGAATGTTTATTGTACTTAGAAATGTTCGAAATAAATGGAATTAAAACCGCCCTTCAAACGTGACTGAAAATTGAGCTTTTGCAAGGTTGGGAACAGAAAAGAAATTCGCTGAATGATCCTTCCCCCAACCATCTCCCCACTCCGGGGTACCCAAATAAAAATGTGTGGAGTTTGGGAAAGTTTTTATTCGTATTATTTAATCAAAAAAATCTAATCAAAAAAGTTTGATCATAAATGTTATATGTAAGGAATTCCACCATATTTACAATTGTCGGTGGATTTGATTTAACTTTTCATTAATTAACTTTTTGCATAGACCATTCTTATAATAAAAATAGGTATTTCAGTAACAATTATTCGATATCTGTTTGTCATACAATGAATGAGAAAGCGTCTCACGGAAACCTTGAAGATGAGGAAACGACCACCGATGGGGAGGAAATGAAATGTGGTGCCGCCGCCGAAAGTTCGTCGGAAGGCGACGAGGAAAGTGACGAGGAACCCGTTCCTGCACCTGAACCTCTTGCCCCAAATCGAGCTCGGCGCGCAAATGCTGGCAATAAGATGCATGAGTTGATGGGATCGGCGGCCGCTGCCGACGAATTCTATGAATCAGCATATGGCGGAGGTTTTAATGAGGTTTAAATTGATTAGATTTTTTTGAAGAATTGGATATGTATATCTCGTCCGACCATTTTTTCTATGTAAAATTCCAATTTGTGTTTTTTAACTAAAGACCAAAAATTTCTCAAACTGAGAGTCCTGTAACTCGGGGAATTTTGGCAGAGGGGTAAAAATGGTCTTTTGAATGCTTTTTACTAGTTTTTAATTTGGATGCAAATAAAAGCCTTTTTTTAACTTTGAAATTTTTTAAAGAAAAATTTTTTTTATTCTTTAAAAATAATTTTTATGAAGAAAATCTTTGATGTTTTTTGAACAAAAGTTGGTTCTTTTATGTGATCTTTTTTGAATTTAATAATGTTTTTACTGATTTTTAGGGGCATTATTAAAAACATTTAAAGTACCAAAAACCCTAAAAACATTAAAAAAATTTTTTGGGATTTAATGTCATAAAACAACCCAAATTATGCAGAACATCTTTTGTTGTAAAATCCAATAATTTTTAAAAATTGAGCAATCGTGAAGAGAGAAAATTTAACAGAAGTAGTTTTGGTTTAAAATTATGGAAATAAAAATGTTAAAATTAAGTATTGAAGGAGAAGAAGAAGTATCTTTTAAAGGTTTAGGACGATGTGGACGATTTTGCACCGGTGGAGAACTCCGACGACGATGAAGTCGACTCGGACTTTGATCGGCCGGAGGATGAGGAAGAGCCCGCGGTTGCCGGCGAGGACGAAGAGACCGCGCTGAGGGTAATTTATACTAGGAATTTTGTGATTTTTTGTACTGTTTACATGTAAGAAATTTAGTTATCGCGGCAATCTATTTTTACGCCAATGTTTTTTTGCTTATTTGAATTTTTTATTTTTTTTGCATCTAAATTTTTTTCATTTAAGAAATAATATTTTACCAGGGAGTTCATATTGAACCCGGGGCTGTGAGTTGAATTATTGGTTGACTCATGACTCAAGTTTGAGCTAGGAGCCAAATGAATTATATGATTTACTTAAATTAATCGCGTTTTACCCCAGAAAATAAATTTGTGATTACAATACATATAAAAATAATTCAAGATTTATTTTTTAAAGAAATTATTACTAAGTTTTTGTTGAAAATTATTTAAGAAATTATTAATTTTTTATCATGATTCAAAGCAGTCCTGATTCCCACGGATAAAACAAAAGTTTATTGTTTAGAGATCAGAAAAACAACAGCTTCTGGCAAAGAATCGCAAATGGGCCGTGGCTCGCTTCAACAAATGCACGGTGAACGAGAACGCCTGCGACGCCAAAACGCAGAAACAGCGGCTGGAGGAGGCGAAAAACACCGAACAGCTCAACATCACTTCACTGAAGCGCTTCGAGGAAGTGGAGCTGGAGCGCAAAAAGCGGCAGGTAAAACCGCTTCAGAGGCGGGGACCGGTCGGACCGATTATCTCGACGATATCGCGCGCCGACCCATATCCCGCCACGATACTCATCGTGCCCGAGGTGCGACACTTCGAAAAGCCTCCGCGAAGAGAACATCGCATCTGCGCGATTACCGGACGACCTGCTAGGTAAATTATACAAAAAATGAGTTAATAAGTGTTTGTAATTTTCGTATATAAGACAATTGGAAAAAATTAATTATTCAACATTGAAAATATAATTATTTAAACTTTTTTTGCCGTCTATTTATCAGCTTTACAAAAAAGTATGACTTTACAATTTTTATTTTTTTGCCCTAATTGGAAATTTTTCTATGTCTTGTTATTAAAAACAATTTTAATCGTCCGTCTGCAACACCTTTTTTGACGCCAATTTCATTATTTTATTTTTACAGGTACATCGATCCTTTGACGGGTTTGGCTTACGCCGACGCGAGCAGCTTTCAGAAAATTCGCGCGACATACAGGGACTACGTTAATTCCTTATCCGCGCCAGTGCCCAACAGTGAACACACGGAAGCGATGGAGACGTCGGACTCAAATCTGAACCTCACTAATTCTGGATAGATAGATAATTGTATGTTTAAGTTTATGTGTTTGGAGAAATAATGATTTTGTTGGTTTGAATGATTCTTTTAATTATCTTTCAGAAAATTTGAGCGGCGTATGCTTTTTATTTGTTTTTGTTAAATGCAAAACATTTTATGTTACATTTTCTTGAACTTTTTTATCGTGACCATTTAAATTATTTCTGCATATTTTTCAAGTTGTTATCGAAATTTGAGTTTTTATTTTGATTAATTTGTGACATGAAATATCTCAAAGAAAAATTTATTCGTATTTTCAAATGTTTGAAGGCAATCTTGTCTGTGTTTTTAACGAATCAATAAAAATTAAATCTTGAAAATCAACAGTGGATGTGCCAAAAAAATCAATTTTAAAGTGCATGTGCGTATTAAATACAATTACAAAATTTATTTGCTTTAAATTAAAACGTACATCAAGTATTAGAATAGTGTAGTGTGTATTAATATATATTCAAAGATAAGTTGCTTTTCGTACAAACAAAAAACGCGACGGACATTTAAAAAATATGCCCGCCTCTGCTTGCCATTAGGAAATGAGCACTGGAAAACTAGAATCTCTAGCTAATATAATAATGGACTTTTAATATCTTCCTTTCCCACATGAATTTTTTAATTTAAAAAATAAAAATCAAATACGAATTTTTAACGTTACCACAAATTCTAAAAATATTTTTTACAAAAGATGTTTGGTTTTTTTTCTTTGCAAGCAAAAAATGTGACAAAAAATTAATTTGATATCGAACACTTAGATTCCAAAAGCTTTCACACTCGGCCGCTTTTAGTTTTAACTGCTTTATTTTTTTGGTATTTAATGAAATTTTCTATATTCCGATGATTTTTCAAGTTACATAAATGCCTTAACCTATGTCAGCGTAACGGTTAAAATATTGCTTTGGTGCTTTTGGGGTTATCGTACTTATACGGTGAGATCAAAAACAAAAGTGGAGTAAATTGTCAAAAATTCTGAAATAAATATATTTGAAAGAATTACAATGCACACACAACGCTCACAACAAATACAAATAAGTTCGCGTCGATGAAAAAATGCAATGACATATCAACAACCATTTTTTATATATTGCCATAAATGAGAAAAAATAAATGAATACGAGATTAAAATGGTGGTAGTACAGAGTCGGAATAAGAATATTCCTTTAAAGCTATATCGTCATGAGTATGCTTACAAATGTACATAAAAATAAAGTGACAAATATGGTTCCTACCCGAGAACTGAAGACATAATATTACAAGTATGCAAAATGTAAGACAAAGGGGGAGAGAAATTATTCTATTTTTTAAGAAATTGCGAAGTGTAATATAAATTGAGTGTTACTTCAGTCGGATATCTTATTCAGTGTCAACATCTTATTATTATCTAGAATATAGGAGGTGTTCAAAGAAAACCCGGGTACGATATTTTTCGTAACTTTATCTTCATCGGCAAAACTGAATGAGTCTTCAAATATTAATTTTTCTAAAAATGTAAGAATATTTTTCAATTATAATAGCAATTTATTTGAGATATTTTTACTTTGAATTGTACCACATTTCAACAATTTGTAAGGATAGCAAAATTAAAAACTTTAAATATTCAGAATTATAAGGAAACTCCAACCTATGAAGAAACGTTGAGTGTAAGTGAATTGTTATTGGTAGAATTATTGTTTGGATTATGCGGCACCTCCCCCATTTTTGAGCGGGCAAATTCGATTCGAATTCCAGAACCGCGCTCTGAGGATGAGAGTAGAAATCCCTGTAGACTGTTTAGTACAACTACTGCTTGGCGTACATCGTGATATTCAACGAATGCCACCGGTGATCCTCCTTTTGTATGCATTCTAAGACGCGAGAATCCAGAAAATTTCTTGAAAATTTCTCGCACCTCATCCTCATTCACGTTAGCGCCAAGGTTTGCTACAAATAAGGTAGAGCACGGCGATTGTTGACTGCTACCCCCATTAGTCGTGCTTTGAGCAGCCGCGGCTGCCATTAACGCAGCTGCCTGTTGTTGTTGTTGTTGAGAGGACGGCTGCTGATGCGGTGGAGGCGGGGGCAAACACAAAAAGTTATTTGTTGCAGCTGCGGCCATAGCGGTCATTGCATTTTGTTGTTGATGATTTTGGTTTTGTTGTTGAATCTGTACCATTGCAGCAGCAATTGCTGCTTGTTGATGTTGTGTTGACGACGTTCCGTTCCCAACGCCAGCGGCCGAAATTGGCGTGAACAGCTGAAAAGATGCTGCCTGACTAGCCGTCACATATGGGACAAGCTGCTGGAAAGCAGCTTGTTGTTGCTGTAATTGATGATTTTCGGAAAGCGCAGACAGAAATGAAATTTGATCCATCGGCATTAAATTTGATCCGTGCATAGCCAGCATCGATGCAACGGCTGAATTGTCAAGGCCACCATTGCCACCGTTTACTGTCGACATAGCTTGCTGTGCAGCTGCTGCGTAGGCGGCTGCTGCCGCAGCAGCAATCGCATTTTGTGATGCAGCTGTGGACATATAATTGCCTGCCGCTGTGGGGTTCACTAATGGTGGAGGTAACATACCCGTGGAAGTATTCGTTAAATTTGGTGATATAATTGGTGGAGAAACTTGTTTAGGCTTGGTTACTTTCGTATTGGAACGCGCCAGTTCGAGGCGTAGCGTCTGAGGGCTTTCTGGGTCAAAGCGAATGCCTTGAAGTTGACGCTTTGCTTCATCCGCGTCGTTCCGCGTGAAAAACGTGACAAATCCGACCGGCGTAGATGCCTTACCATTTTTATTAGTTATTTTTAATTGAGACGCTTCATAACCATTGCATCCTCGAAAGAGCAAGTATAATTCTCGTGGTCGTGTATCCATTGGGAGGCCGGATACGAATAATGTGCGCACCTAACAAAATTCGATATTGTTTACGACATATAAGTTTATAAAATGACAAAGCTGTTCAAAATCATATCCATTCAATACTTATACATATAGCGTTTCATGAAAAATACCTGTGATGGTTGATCAATAGACGAAATTGTCGAGCAATTATCAAGTGATTCCATTGACACAGCACTAACAATCTTCCCATTATTTCCATTCTCCATTTTTTCAAGATTTTTCGAAAGTGGTATTTTCTTCAATAATTTTATTCGATATATGGTCGTTTTTATGTGCTCATCACCTGTGCCGAACTTCCGCAAAAATCATCTATCGACTACTATTGTTATACGTAGAAATGAGAATGTCGTGAATTTGGTTTCAAATGAGGTGGTTGGTTCTAGTGCATTAACAGTGGAAATCACACGTTGTGTTTAGTGGAATACAGGATGTGCAAGCGCGTGTACGTGCTAAACTGCAAACAGTGATATTTGTTTCACGTTATGGGTTTGGGTTTATACATAGAACAATGTTTTCTTTTAGTGATTGATTAGCAATATTCCTATTTCAGGCTCTTTATTAAACTTATTTTTATCTACAATATACTTACTTATCAGCCATGCTTACGTAATAGTTTTAAATCAAATACAAGTCAATGGCATTTTCCCATGTATGAGATCAAAGAAAAGTTATGAACAAAATTTCGTTGAATTTATGAAATAAGTTGTGTGAGGGTATGCATACTAGAGAAAGAGCGCACGATGAAAGTATACATACATACACATACACATACACTTATCGTTTCAAAAACTGGGACATATTACAGCTATTATCGTCTTTTTCATAATGGTAAATCGGCAAAAATTTTATTCAGAATTGTATTTGACGGAAGAAAACATGAAGAGTCACAATTCGCCTGTTGGTAATCATGCGAGCATCATTCAAAAATCTCACTCCTCGTTCATCCTTCAGCAATCAACCGCAACTATGTTACAAAAAATGGGAAAGAGCGCAAACTTCACCTTTCGCATTTTTCGTTCAAACATTTCGGAGATGCGAAAAGGATATTGTAAGTAAGAGATACTATGCAGACAATAAATAATGAAAGGTAAGGCCAAAAACGACGCGCTGCTCAAGTCCGAGTTATTTACAAAGGAATTAAAGCAAGAAAGAAAAGAAGAAAATTAGTTTCCTTTTGTGATATATACTCAGTCATACCTCATTTTTTTCTCTATCTATGTACATATAACCAACTACATAGACGTTCGCGGAAAATATTATCTGCAAAATATGACAATGACAAAATTTACTGATTTATAAAGTATGTCAAATGCATAAACCAATTATTTACAAGTGTTTTTTAATAACTCACTAGCATCATCGAAGTGAAAACTTTTTTAATCTAATCTGGTTTACATATGGATCAATCTTTAATTGATCGCAGAACTCAAAATTGTCACACTCAAACCCATTCAACGATTTCCGAAAATACGTACACTACGCCATAACTAGTGAAAAAACAGCTCCAAATTGAAAATTTACACTACTAGTGTAACACTATTTGCTATATGTATGTATGCATGGAATGAATGCTTTTTATTAAAAGCATGATATGTGTTTAAATACAAATAAGTACATATTGAATAAGATATGGTACAGTTAAAATAAAAAATACCGGAGATTTCTAGAAAAACAAAACTTGTAGATGTAATAAAAATTCAATTTGTTGAGCATGCTTGGGATTCCTCTAGTTTTACAATTTCTTATTAATTGTATCCAATTTTTACTGAAAATCTGTCAACTATACATACATATGCATTAATATTATCGTAACGTTCCTATTAGCCCAATAGAGCGAGAAGTGCACAAATTTCTTGACCGCGTATGCCGATATATTTTACGACATATTTGGTGTCAAATAAATCCTAAAAATTTGAATCAGAATTTAAGAACCTCATTATTAAAGAACTTTTTTTTTATCGAATTTCGCCAAAAAGCACAATTATCACCATTAAAAAAAGTAAAATGTTACGCCAGCCATTTATTTCAATTATACATTCTAATCATAATATGTATAAGCGATCGTTTGTCCTAGAAAAAAATCATTTGTTCTAAACATTCGTCCTAGAAAACTGGTTTTTTTAAATTTGTGTACAAAATGTATAATATGTAATGATCACACGAAATATGTATTACAATAAAAAATTAAATTATAATTGTGCTCATCCCCGTAACACGAAAAACATTTTCGAAGAGAGGAGAACGATTTCAAATA
>SAUE01000853.1:0-12642 GCA_009724625.1 Deladenus siricidicola
TAGTTAAATATCTTTATTTAAGTATATTTAGGATCCGTAGAGACTAAACGTGGCAGTCGAAAGTTAATTAAGTTTAATAAGTAGATAAGTTATAGTCCGATCCTCAGGGTAACCTGAGTAGTATGAAAACAAAAAAATAATGATTTTTATTATTTATTCAGTGCAGCTGAAGCAGCTTTATTTTATTTAAGGAAGTTGTCTGATCTTTAGGACTTACTACGTGGTTGCACACTTCCATTATGTATTATCAATGGGTGCTGTATTTGCAGTATTTGCTGGATTCTATTTCTGAGCACCAAAAATTATAGGTAAATCTTATAATGAATTATTAGGTAAAATACAATTCTGAACATTATTCATAGGAGTAAATCTTACATTCTTCCCTCAACATTTCTTAGGATTGGCTGGTATGCCTAGAAGAATCCCTGATTACCCTGATGCTTTCAGTGGTTGAAATGCAGTATCTAGTTTTGGTTCTTTAATTTCTGTAATGGCTACAGTATTGTTTGGATATATTATTTATGATATCTTTGCTAATGGTAAAGAAGTTGAAAATAATCCTTGAGCAATACCTTCATTTTTCACATCAAGTAAAAATTTTTCTAATGAAAATGAAACAGCTAATACATTGGAATGAACTTTATCTAGCCCTATTCCCTTTCATGCCTTTAATATGTTACCTGTTCAATCTTCACTTTAATTTAAAACGAATATTATTAATAAATATTTCTTTGGCCTTAGGTATATTGTTATTTAATTTAAATAATTTTTTTAAAAGAATTTATTTTTTAATTTATAATTGAAATCGTCCATTTCCTGAGGGAGATAATAATGAACCTAATTGATTAAAAAATTTGTTCTACATTATTTTAGCTATAATTATTTTATTAATTATTTATTACTTTATTTTAATTATAGTTTGACAGATAAAAATTATAAAGACAAATTTTAGAGAAATATTATTTGAAGGTTATTTAATTAAGGCATATTACCTAGAATTTAAAAATTATGGATTTCATTTTTTATATTTTATTTTGTTTATTGCACACATAGTTAGAATTATTATTTTAATTTTAATATTACTATTTTTAATTGTTTTTTTAATTCACAGCATAAGATATTTAAAAACAATATATTATATATTTTTGATTAGAAGTAAAATTATTTATTATTTTGATAAATTTATTACAAATAAACATCTGTACAATAATATTAGATATTTAATGTATAGTATGTTTATTGTTATGATTTGTGATTTGTTAATTATTTGATGGAGTATATACCTTTATTAATTTATATAAGAAAACAAATCATTACTTGAAATATTTATTTAACTTACTTTTCTAATAAACCAAATTTATTGCTATTAATATTTTTTAAGGTTAAAGATTGTTACTATTTTTTACTCTCCTTCTCCCCTATTTTTATTTACTATCATAAGTATGACTGTTTTAATTTATGGACGGTTTTAACCTTATTTTGTAGTAAAGTTTTAAATTTAATATATCTTTTTGTAAAACTGTAAGAGGATGATACACATATAAAAATATATTCTGTCAATGTTTTTGTTCTATATCTTTTTAAATTATTTTTTTTAAGGTAGTTGGTTTTATTAATTATATTTATTTATTATATACCTCTACATCACCTCGATCCCTTTAGAAAGGATATAGTACCATATTATAAAAACACCCAATCCTTACCTTTAAGGTGGAAGGTACACAACTTAATAAAATAAGTATTCTAGGTTTAAAATACAAGCCCAAAACGTCTTTAAAAATATTAAATATAGACAAAATATTATGTGTTTTTATAATTATTGTATTAATTTTCATTAATTTTTATTTATTATAGGTATACCTATTTTTAAGTTAAATAAAAATAAAATAAATAATATTATAATTAATAATAGTTAAAAGAATTAAATTTGTATTTATAAGCCAAATGCTATAGTTATTTATAAATAAATAAGTATTATTCTTATCTTCAAATACTTTATATACAGGAACCATAATTAAATAAAAATAAAGGATAAAGCGGGATAGAGTAAATTAAAATGTATTTATAATATATTCTTTAGGTATATTCTTATCTACTTATCTAATTATATAATTATATATTATATACGAATAAAATAAGCTAAATTTTTATAAGAATTAAAATTTTTAATTTAAAATATAAATATAATGTATTCAATTCTATCTATTAAAAAAATAATATCCTTTCCTCATTTCTATTAAATAAAATAAAGGGAATATTATGGTCCCTCCACCATAAAGGTAAGTATCGGAACATAAAGGAAAAACAAATATTAATAAATTAATTATAAAATAAAAGCTCAAATTTTTATTTATTTAGTAAGAATATTTACGGTAGAATACTTTGTTACATCTGTTTATATAATATTTTTTTATTACAATAATAAAATTAATTAAAAGAGTCGTTTATAAAATTTTAGTACCTAAAAATTAAATAAATTTAGAAAATTGTAATAATTATAATTAAACGTTTTTATTTTACCTTTAGCTTTTAAACTTTAAATATGTTTTTATAATATTAAAATTTTAATTAGCTGATAATGAAAGCCTGCTATTATAAAAATATATAAATGAATATAAATAACAAATTAAAGGATTACATTTTTATTTGTATGTAATTAAGCTAATATGTTATTATAAAATTATAAATAAATAAGATATATTAAGTTAAAGTAAATAATACATTTATCGCTGATTAACTTTAATTTACTTGCAATGCTAATATTTATGGTTTGTAGGTGGTAAATCGTAAGATATAAAAAATACCTATCCTCATTCTGATAGGAGGGTAAAAATAAAAAGGGGTTAAGTTTACAGATGGTTCTGTAGTAGGCCTGCAAAGTTTATTTCTTAGGGTTCAATTCCCTCTTAACTCTATTTGTGTAGGATAATAACAAAATTAAGATATAAAAAATTATTTTATTAGATATTTTATTAAGGTAGTAAATAACAAAAATTTAATTAGAACAATACAATATTATTAAATTTCTCTTAGTTCAATGGCAGAACAGCATTCTTCTAAAATGGCAATTTTGGTTCGAATCCAAAAGAGAATTATATAAATAAACAACTAAAATATTAGTTTCTTAAAAACATTTCTTTTTAATAACAAATGTCATTACGGAATAACAATATTTACCCTTAATTAAAAGGACTTAAAAAAAGAGAATTTACATTTATTTTGCTCTTTTTTTTATTGTTACAGTGTTATTAAGCCAAATAGCTAGATATTTTGCTTTACTTCTTAATATTCTTAAAATTTTAAATATTTTTTTTTTAAAGCTCAAAAATATTATACCTTAAGTAAAAAATAAAAACTATTTCCAACCCTAAATAAAGTAGGATACTTTTTATTTTAAATTTAAAGGCTAATTAGTTATTTTTACATAACTTATAAATTATTTATTTTATATATATATTCTCTTAAAAGCCTTGTTGTTATATAGGTTGATAACATACCTACCTTCATTCTGGTAGGAGGGTAAAAATATATTTAAAAATAAATATAATTCAGAAATTAGTCCCTCTCTTGTTTTACACGAGGCCTGTTCACCAAAATAAATAATGATTACAAATAATATAATTTTAAGTCTTTTAAATATATTAATAAATTTAATAGATGTTTTATTAGTAGTACTACCTGTTTTATTATCAGTTGCTTTCATGACTATCATTGAAAGAAAACAATTAGCTGCTCATCAACGAAGAGTAGGTCCTAATACCACTGGTTATTATGGATTACTTCAACCAATAAGTGATGCTCTGAAATTAATAGTTAAAGAAACTGTAATACCTTCTCAATCAAATAAAATTTTATTTTATTTAGCGCCAGTTTTCACTTTAATATTTAGTTTATTAGGTTGAGCTATAATACCTTTTGGACAAGGTTTAACTCTTTCTGATTTTTCATTAGGTATCTTATATACTTTAGCTTTATCTTCTTTAGGAGTATATGGTGTTTTATTTGCAGGTTGATCTGCAAATTCTAAATATGCTTTTTTAGGATCACTTAGAAGTACTGCTGCTATGATAAGTTATGAATTAATATTAAGTTCTTCAATATTAATAATAATTTTATTAACTGGATCTTTTAATTTCACTAAAATAATAGAAAGTCAACAAGCTATTTGATTTATTGTTCCTTTATTACCTGTATTTATTTTCTATTTTATATCTATATTAGCAGAAACATCTCGTACACCTTTTGATTTACAAGAAGCTGAATCTGAATTAGTTGCTGGTTTTTTCACTGAACACTCAAGTGTACCTTTTGTATTTTTTTTCTTAGCTGAATATAGTTCTATAGTTTTATTTAGTTGTATAACTTCTATTTTATTCCTTGGTGGATATCACATGCCGGAATTATTTGTGAATGAATCAGTTATTAATTTACAATCAATTATTTTAGGTATTAAAACTTGTATCTTCTGTTTTATTTTTGTTTGATTTAGAGCTACTTTACCGAGATTAAGATATGATCAATTAATTGAATTATGTTGATTAAATTTATTACCAGTGGCAGTAGCTTTTATTATATTAGTACCAAGTATCTTAATAGCTTTTGATATAGCACCTTATTAAATTTGTATTTTTTTATTTTAATAAGATATTCTTTTTTCCCCTACATATTTTTGCCCGGAGGTAGTATTTAACTTTCTATTTTTTTTTATGTAAATAAAAATTAAATTAATCTATTTTTGCCGCCGCCCAATTAATTAATTGCCATAAATGCCGCCTAAATAAAAATAAAAACAGTTAAAGCTAATATTTATTCATCTCTCAAATAAATAGTAATTAAAAATGTTTAAAGATAAATTTATAATACAAATAATTAGTATCCTTTAGATCATAGAGCTTATAATTTTAAAAATTATTTTTTATTATACTACTTTATTAATGCTTTGGATAGCTTTGTAATAACTAATTAATAATTATAAAATATTTAAAATAGGTAACATTTACAGTAAAGCTGTTAAATTATTTTTAGTTGCTATTACTATTTATTAAAGTAATTATAAACTTTAAGATAATAAAAAAAATACAAATTTATTTAATAAGATAAAATATATCATAGAGATCTTGCAAAAAATAAAATTTATAATTCCTATGGCTTTAGGGTATAAAAATATAACATATAATATTTTTATTTAAAAGAAACCTTAAAAAATTTATATAACAAAAATGACAAATATTATTTATCCTTATCTTTAAATACTTAATATAAAGGAGTTATATAATATTTTTATTTTACTAAATTTTAAATTAATAAATTCCTTGTTTTAATTGAAGCTAGCACTTTAAAAATAGAGCCTATAATTTAATGGTAGTAATGATTTCTTGATGAGAAATTTGTAGAAGTTCAAATCTTCTTGGGCTTATTATAATTTAATTTAAGGTTTCCAGCTTTAAATACAACAAAATAATATTAATATTTCTTAGCATAACAATAAATTAATAGAATATTTGTATTTTTTTATTAGTAATGCTGCTTCCTAATTCTTAATTCCTTAATAAGAGAAAAGGTTGTATCTTATAATTTCTTTGTTAGAGTGTTATTTACCTAAGGTAAATTAATAATAAAATAGTTCTTAAATAATAAATAATTTAAGATCTCTTAAAAACATAACAGCGGATTTAATTAATTTTAATTAAAATTTTAACATAATTTTACTAACCTAAAAGCTTTTAAAACAAATTATGTTAATAGCGTGGTTGTAGTTTAAAATTTTTTATAAAGGTACACATTGTTTATTCTTTTTTTTTTCGGAATTAAAATTTAATATTATAAAAATATAAAATTCTGACTGTCAATATGGCAAATAATTCAATATTTCTGTCCCGCTCCTGACCTTTAGGGTGGAGGGCGATAAAATTATTTAAATAAAAAAATACAATCTTTTTAAAAGATGCGTTATTATTAAAAAACAAAAATTAATAAAAAAACTATTTAATTATATACCGTTATCTACTTTAAGGAATAGTAGGATTGGTATTGTAAAAACAAATTAAAATAAGGTATAAAATAAATTTTTAATTATAAATAATAACACAATAGGCCTGCGGCTAACGCTGGCATAACACACAATGAGATTATTAAAAACTAATGTTTTACTTAGATTAGTGAATTCTTATATAGTAGATTCTCCACAACCTGCGAATATTTCATATTTATGAAATTTTGGTTCTTTATTAGGTACATGTTTAGTATTACAAATATTAACAGGAGTATTTTTAGCAATGCATTATCAACCTCATGTTGATTTTGCTTTTAACAGTGTAGAACATATCATGAGAGATGTTAATACTGGTTGAGCCGTAAGATATACTCATGCTAATGTAGCTTCATTTTTCTTTATTTTTGTATATGCTCATATTGCTAGAGGTTTATATTATAGTTCATATAAATCACCTAGAGTATTAGTATGAGCAATAGGAGTAATTATTTTAATATTAATGATGGCTATAGCCTTTTTAGGTTATGTATTACCTTATGGACAAATGTCATTATGAGGTGCTACAGTAATTACTAATTTATTATCAGCTGTTCCATTTTTTGGTCAAGATTTAGTTGAATTAATTTGAGGTGGTTTCTCAGTAAGCAATGCTACACTTAATAGATTTTTCTCTCTTCATTATTTATTACCATTTCTGTTAGCTGCTTTAGTTATAGCTCATTTAATGGCTCTACATAATCCTGGATCTAATAATCCAAATGGTTTATCATCTAATGGTGATAGATATCCAATGCACCCTTACTTTACATTTAAAGATCTGGTAACAATATTTTTATTTTTCCTTGCTTTATCTGTAATAGTATTTTTTTATCCTAATTTATTAGGTCATAGTGATAATTATATTCCTGCTAATCCTATGAGTACTCCTCCTTCAATTGTACCTGAATGATATCTTTTACCTTTCTATGCTATTCTTAGATCTATTCCTAATAAACTTTTAGGAGTATTAGCTATGTTTGGTTCTTTATTAATATTATTAATATTACCTATCACTGATTTAGCTAGAATTAGAGGTTCACAATTTAGACCATTTATGAAATTTGCTTTTTGGTTCCTTGTTGTAGATTTTATTATTTTAATGTGAATTGGTTCTCAACACCCTGATCAACCATATTTACTTATTGGACAAATAGCTACTGCTTTCTATTTTTCTTGATTTTTAATAATAGTACCTGTAATAGGTATAATTGAAAACACTCTTATGGATTTAGCTACAACTGAATCTAAATAATGTTTTTATTAATTTGTGTACCACCACCCTAAAGGTAAGGATCGGTACATAAATAATTAATTTTTATGTTTTTACATTTTCCCCTTTAAATACTTAAAATCTGTTGTGTCCCTTCCACCCTAAAGGTAAGGATAGGAACAAAATATAAATTAATAACAATATTATTATTAATTACTAATGTACAAATATAAATTTTATATTACATTACAAAAAATATCAAATTTATATTACATATTAATATAATTTAAAATAGAAGGTTTTAAAACATATTTATACTTTTTACTCTCTTTAAATAATGAGAAGACAAAAAATAATTTTTTTTAATTAAAATTTACCGCTACTGCGTTAGCAACCTCAACTTAGGGATAAGACAAAAAATTCTGTAGTTAGAGTTTTTCCATTATTAAAATCTCTGTTATTCTTTGAATACTTTAGTTTTAAAAAAGTAAAGTAATAACTAATAAAAATATATTAGTTAAATTAATTATATTAAAAAAATAAATGATTAAAAAAATACATAATTGCGCTAGTTTAATAGTTATTAAATTTTTAAATATTATGTTGCTTTTTAACTAGGCGATATTAAGACTAGATAGATCTTATTAATTACAGTAGCTATCTTTATTATAAATTATATGTGAGTATCTATCTTTAAAGAGAATTTACTACCTTATATGACTATTTAGCAAAATTTTTTACAATTACAAACAGAAGTTAATTCTAGTTTAAGACAAATGTCTAACATAAGTTAAGCTGCAAATCTTTTATAACACTTATTCGTGTTATTTATTTTAATATTAGTAATAATTTATTTTGGTTTATAATCTAATCAATTAATTTTTAATTATGTACCGATCCTGTAGGAAAGGCGACTAATTTTATCTTATTTTACTCATTTCCCCTGTATATTTACACTACCATTATTTTTATATAAAATAATATGTTGTTGTTAACTACGAATACCTCTGTGTTAGTATAATTTTATTTTACCTTGTATTCTAATAATATTAAAAATAGAGGATTTGTAATTTTAAGTTACCGTTTTTTTAATAAATTTAATTTTATATTAATAATTAAAAATAACTGTAATAAAAGTAACAACAAAATTTAAAGCAATGATTCTTACAAGTATTTTAATTCTTATAGTGGCTATAGCCCTTCTCTCAATCAATAGTAATTTCTCATTTTTTCTAAGAATAACTTTAATTATGTTTATTTATGCCGGAGCAATATTAATTTATGCTTTATATATTCAGTCAATTGGATTAGGTATAGGTGTATATAATGGTTTATTCCAAATAACCTTAATATCACAATTATTTGATATGTATACAGAATATTTCTCTTTTTGAGAAGATATTAAAAATAAAATACCAAATTTATTTAATGGTACTATAAATATGTTAGAACCTTTACAAAATATATTTAACATACAAAAGAGTACAATTTTCAATATACCTTTTTTGACTTTGAAAAATTAGATGTAATAGGTCAATTATCTGTATCCTTATTATTTTTAAGTTATAGTGGTTTATCCGCATTAACTACAATAATATTTATCTTATATGGTGATTATCTTTTAAACAAATATAAAATAGAGGACAAATATCCCTTTTTAGCTAAAATTATTAAAAATAGACACAAATTATCACGATTTACTCTTTTTTTAAAATTTATTATTATAGCTACAGTTTTTTTAGTCCAAATAATTTTCAGTATATATATATTAACTTTTTAATATTTATTATTGTTAAATTTATCCCCTATTTGCATATAAAGTTTGTTTAACAAAATTTAAAGCAATGATTCTTACAAGTATTTTAATTCTTATAGTGGCTATAGCCCTACCCTCAATCAATAGTAATATCTCATCTTTATTATATATAAGAATAAGTTCAATTATATTTATTTATGCCGGAGCATTATCGTTTAATGCTTTATATATTCAGTCAATTGGATCAGGTATAGGTGTATATAATGGTTTATTCCAAGTAACCTTAATATCACAATTATTTGATATATTTATAGTGTTAATAGGTTCACTTATTTTAGTATCTTGACCTTTAATGAACAATAATACATCGAACCTTGTAGAAAGTGATTCTACAATTACCTTAGATAATGTAATAACAATAAACAATTATCCTAGAGAATATTCTTTAATAGTATTAATGTCCACTTTAGGTGCAAGTATCTTAATCTCTTCCTCAGATTTAATCTCTTTATATTTAAGTATAGAATTACAATCTTTTGGAGTATATATTTTATCTTCTTTATATAGAAATTCTGAAACAGCGATATCAGCTGGTTTAAAATATTTTTTATTAGGAGGATTTTCATCTTGTTTAATCTTATTAGGAGCCGGATTAATCTATACCTTTACAGGTTTAACAAATTTTGAATCTATCTATAGTTTAGTTTCAGTATCTGATAATAATACAATATTACAAGGTTTAACTTTAGGTTTAATAATAATATTTATAGGATTTTTATTTAAAATATCAGCCGCACCATTACATAATTGAGCCCCTGATGTTTATTCCGATAGTCCCAGTATAGTAACAATATGATTAACAATAATGCCAAAAATATCAATACTAATATTATTATTAGAAATACAAACAGAAATAGGTTTAATAGAAAATATTTTTACCTTAAATAGTAATAATTGGGAAACAGTAACTCTGTTAACAGAAAATAAAGAAAATGTAATATCTTTATTAAAAAATTTATTATTAATAAGTTCTTTATTATCTTTAATAATTGGAACAATAGTAGGATTAGCACAATCAAAAATAAAAAGATTATTAGCATATAGTACCATATCTCATATTGGATTTATTTTATTAGCATTAGCTATAAATACAGAACAATCTGTAGAATCTTTATTATTTTATATAATACAATATTCAATAACAAATTTAAATACTTTTTTAATTATAATAGCCTTAGGTTTAATTATACATAAATCATTTAAAAAAGATGAAAATTTTAAAATAGAACAAGCTAAAGGTTCTGAAAATGATATAAATTATATAACTGAATTAAAAGGTCAATTTTATTCTAATCCTTTATTAAGTATAAGTTTAACTATTTGTTTATTTTCTATGGCTGGTGTACCACCTTTAATTGGTTTTTTTTCAAAACAATTTGTATTATATTCTGCTCTTCAAAGTGGTTATTATTTTATAAGTATTGTAGCAATTATAGTAAGTGTTATAAGTGCTTCATTCTATTTAAATATTATTAAAGTTTTAAATACTTCTGATTCTACATCACAAGATAACAAATTAACTTTACAAAATACTAACACTGTGTCCCTAGATGGAATAACAGAAAATGAAGAATTAAATATAACTAATTACCATAGTTTTTTAATATCAACTTTAACTATCTCTATATTAATTTTTATTCTTAAACCTTATATTATTTTAAACAGTACAACATTACTATCTTTATCTTTATATAATTTTTAATTTTTAATTATGAATAATTTAATAATGTTATTTATTATAGTACCTGTTTTAGCTTTTGTTTTATTATTATTAAATGTTTTATTAGCTGTACATAGACCAGATGAATCTAAAGTTTCTGCTTATGAATGTGGTTTTACAGCTATTTTCGGACAAACAAGATCTAATTTTCAAATACATTTTTATTTAGTAGCTATGTTATTTTTAATTTTCGATCTTGAAATTCTACTTTTATTCCCTATAGCTGTTTCTTTATTTCAAGTTTCTACTTTTGGTTTCTCAGTTGCTTTAATTTTCTTTCTTATTCTAACTATAGGATTTATTCTAGAAATTGGATCTGGAGCTATTAATATAAGTTCATCTAATTAACATACAAATAATTAATAAAAATAAATAAATAAATTTATATAATATTTTCCCCTATTTTTATTTTTAAGTGTAATCGACCTTATTATTATTTATTTAATACAGTATAAATTTATAGACTTTATACTACTTATTTATTAAATTATTGAGTTCTCTTTAATAGATATAGATTGAACAATAAAGTAACATCTTATTACTAAAAATATTTAAGTAATGGTAACTCTACAAATGTTCTATTATTAATTTATTTATAATATTTCTGCTTTTTAATTGTTTCTATTTAAAATAATTCTATTTTTATTATCTAATTGCAGATCTTGCAATTTTTAAATAAAATTTATAAATATAAAAGAGATTAAATAATTATTTAAAATAAAAAATTATATATAAGGGGGAATCTGATAATTGGTTAATCGGTTATATTTGCAATATAATAATGATAGTTCGAGTCTATCTTTCTCCAAAAATAAAAAGATTTAAAACATATTTTATATATCTTCCTAAAGTAGAAAATTTGTTCTTATAAATAAAACTAAAAATCTGGAAGAAGGGTAGGATACAAATAATTAAAATAATAAATAGCCTCGGTAGCTTAGTGGTCAAAGCGCAATCTTGAAGACATTGAGATGTGAGTTCAATTCTCTCTCGGGGCATAATAAAACCTTTTACTTACTCTGAATTAGCTATAAGCCAACCTTAACAAATATGTTCCTTACTACTAATGAAAAACAAAAATAATTAATTATGTAGGGACACAAATTTAAATCTAATTCCTTAAAACTGCTTTATTTAAAAATAAAATCTATAGCCGAAATAGTTTAATTGGTAAAACGACTTCCTTGTAAGATTTAGCTATTGGTTCAAGTCCATTTTTCGGCAAAAAAAATAAAAAAGTGTAATTATAGTTTTTCTTTTTATAAATAACATAAAAATAAGCAGAGGCTTAATTATTGACATATTTAAATAGTTATTATTTTTTCTCATTTATTTTAAATTTATAAATAATAAAGTAACTGTAAGGTTGACTATATAATTAAAATTTAGCGGTAAATATTTTATTCTTTTTATGAGTTGTAGTTTAATTTGGAAGAACACCATTTTTTGGTAATGGCTTATATCAGTTCGAGTCTGGTCGACTCAGTATTATAGAAATAAAAAATATTTTTTTCTTGTTTCTAATATTTTTATTTTTTTAACAATAATTTTATTTAGTAATAAATAGCTTAAATAAATATAATTTGTTAGGTCTTTTTTTTTATTGTGTATATTTTTTATTATTTAAAAGAAGTTAGCAGAACTCGAGTGGTTGAGTGTCTCCCTTTTAAGGAGAAAGTTCTGGTTCAAGTCCAGGTGCTTTCAATTAATTTTTTTATTTTTATTATTATTTTAAAAATAATACCGGGCAGGTGATCCGATTGGTAATGGTGGCTCTCTGTAAAAGAGTTGGTTAGCGCCGTAAAAGGTTCGATTCCTTTACTGCTCAATACAAACAAATCTAAATAATTAAATATTTTAATATA
>SAUE01000856.1:4712-17986 GCA_009724625.1 Deladenus siricidicola
AGTAAATGTTTCGTCCTTTTTAATAAATATTTCGAGATTCAAACTCTTCCAAATTCTTGCCAACACCGTAGATGCGATACGTCTTTTATTCAACCTCAAACTTGGGTAATTAAACCGATCATGTTTTGTTCTGCCTTTCTTCTCATAACCCCCTTACCCCACCATGATCGGTTTAATTACCTAATTTAGAACATCATATCAACAATAACTTATGCAATTACTTATTACTGTAAACGACAAATTCTATTGCTCACTCACCTCCTCATCACATTCATTTCCTGCTCACTCTTCATTCTCCTTCTCTCTCCCTACACTTTTCCCATCCTACTGTACCAATATAAGAAAATCCAAACCAAATCGTCACCAAAAATTAAACATTTTAACAAAACTAAATTTCATTCAAGTTG
Organism: Deladenus siricidicola; assembly: GCA_009724625.1. Taxonomy (NCBI): domain Eukaryota; kingdom Metazoa; phylum Nematoda; class Chromadorea; order Rhabditida; family Sphaerulariidae; genus Deladenus; species Deladenus siricidicola. The sequence goes on from SAUE01000856.1 coordinate 5,120, forward strand.
TTGATTTGATCGCTTTTCCTTTTTCTTTTGCCGTATTCCGCGTCGACATTCGTCTGCTCTACTTCCACTCTGCGACTTTCCGCTCCTTTTTCTTCCTGCAAAATTGTAACATTAGTATTATATGGCCTTTTGGCTCTTTTATCAATTTTGCCATCTCCCCTTTTTCTTGTTGCTTCTCTTCTTCTCCCCTTTGGTTCTTTTATTTTCCCATCTAAAGGCACCAAAGGAATGTGCGCTTTGCTTCTTCACTTCTAGCTGCGCTCACTCCCCTTCTAATTCTCCTTCACTTTTTTTTTCTTTCTCTCTTTTCCTTTTCTCTTTCTCTTTTTTTCCTTCTGCACTTCGCCATTCNCCCGCCAATTTGAATTTAATTTTTGAATATAAATTCAACTTGGCTTGTACTTCTTCTTTCCTTTATATCTATCCCTTCCCCTTAAGACTGCCCTCAGTCTTCCTTATTCTTTATATCTATCCCTTCCCCTTTAGGAGTGTCCTACTTCTAGATATCCTGTGCGTGTTTCCTAAAATGGTTTGCCCGAAAGTTTGTTTCAATACTCAGATCAACTATATGCGGGCATGATGTCGTCTTGCTTCTTCCTCCCTTTTCAGTACTTCCAGTGTGCTGCGTCTTGATGATGTAGTGTCTTGATGATGATCCGCATACTTGTCTGTTATTCATCGTTAGCTGTATGTATATTGTCCTCATCCGATGATTGGGTGCATGTGTTCCAATTGCTTTTGATATTATCCTGCACTGTATTTAATACTTCCATTCAAAATACTTCCATTCAGCTTCTCATAAGGGAATTTTACTTCTTTTTCACTTTTTTTCTTTGAGTCAGCCTAAAAATGAAGTGTAATAAAAGTGAAGTGTTACCTATTTCTGTTTCACTTTTCGCACCAATCTTTTCTCTCTCTAATACCTTCACACTTTTTGACCATTATAATTTGTCTGAATATTATTACAATACTTATCTGCTGATGCGGATGTGGATTTGTGCACCCTCTTGGATTTGGAGTGTCATCGCCCCGCTCTCACCATGTTGTTTCCAATTTACATCACTTCACACCCCGTTCGAACTGCTGCTTCACTGTAATTCGTAACTGCTCCGTAGATGGACTTTGCCCGCCATACCTCGTCGTCGATCCTCTGCCTAAATGCGTAATTGTCTATTTTATTAAAAAAAATTTTTCGTATTACTATCAAAAGTCAAACTCTCCTTTTTCCTGCTTTTCTGTACCTGGCCCTCGTTACTGAGAGATATCGGCAATTTTTCCAATCCTTGATCCAAACGTCCATGTTACCCCACTGGTGCTTGGTCCTACCTCCATTTCTTCCTCTTCTTGGTGATCGTTGACTTCGTCTATTGGTTGTCTTGCTTCTACCATTGTCCATACTTCCTTCAAAGGTGCTCTCCATGGAATGCTCAGTCTTCCTTCTCTGTATACTGGCCATCCTGCTGGTTGACCTAATAGATACTGTAGTTCTGTGATGTATTGCTTGCCCACCACCACTGTCTTTTTAGTTGCTGCTGCAATGAACTTTTTTGCGATAGCATTCTTGCTTAAATAGTTGAAGTCTCCAACCACAGCCAAGAAGTTAATTGCTCTCGTTAATGCTGTCGTGAGTCTTCGATCATGGAGAACAAAGCTTTTCTCATCAGTTTTGCCTTGTTTCTTCTTTTCTCTGCTCTCTTCTTCATCTTCACCTCTTGTCAACATAAACACCACTGCCTCGGATTGCCGACCTTGGTAAGCCTCTACCGTGCTCACCTTGACCCACCTTCTGATCTCTTCGCTTTCTATTTCTATTATCATTGTGCGCAGCTCCTGTGCCGCTCCAATGTATGGTGTTAGGATGGTTGTGGTCACTTGCGTCCGTCCTGCGATCGCCACAGCAAGACTCAGCGCTATTTCCTGTTGTACTGCGTTGGCTCTTGTACCTGAGTCCCATTTGCTACCCTGATCCACCTCATGGTATGAGAACTACTGGACAGTTTTCCGAAACTAACGGAAACCCCTTTCTCATTACGACGTCCTTTTCTTCATCTCTTGCTCCCGCCTCGATCTTTCCATCGTAAAACGCCTCTGATATGATTTCTGTAATCGCTGGATGAGACCGATGAGCTACTCGTAGATCTATGATGGGCGAAGTGTGCCTAACTCTCCAGTCTTCCAACGGTGAGACCTCTGCGTACCGTATTCTTTGCGGTATTTGTTGAACAAACCAGGGTGCTGGTGGCAGTTGCTTCTCATCTCCAGTCACGAACAGCCTAGCCCTGTTTCCTGCTATAAGTGCCTGTAAGTGAATCATCTTCATCTGCGAGGCTTCATCTATTAATATAACCGACGCTTTTTCCCTTATTTGCGGATGTCGAATTATCTGTGTCCTTGTGCCGATAATGATTCTGTACGTTGTCCTCGTCCTGAATAGTATCTCAACTACCTCTCTATCGTTGGTTTCTACCAACGCCTCCTGCTGTAGGTTTTCAACATAACTCTGCAATTTTAGCCTCATTTCGAGATCTTCCACAACAGCTTCCTTAGCCTGCTCCATCACCTGGTATTTACCCAAGTCTATTTCGTCTTCAGGACTGCTTATTCTCCACTTCCTGCTTATTGCTCGCAACACTAATAACTCAGCTGGCAACACCCCAGTGTGTTGTATGATTTCCACACTCAATCTTTCTATTGCATGGTTCGTCTCAGCCGTGATTATTATAAGTTCCACCTCTGGAATTCGCATCATGTAACTGACCAGCTTGGTCAATGTATAAGTTTTTCCTGTGCCCGCCGCAGCTTGCAAAGCCACAACCGGTATCTCTGGTTTAAGAAATTGTACTATTGCATCCTTTTGCTCGTCATTCAGCGAAATGTCCGCATCAACTTGTGTTCTAGTTTCAGCCCAACGGCTGTCTTCATTTTCCAACAGTGTTCCTTCGAAAGGAATCGATGCAATAAATTTCGTCCGATTGATTACCATCGCCTCTTCTGCAAAACGTCCCGTGAACAAAAATGCATTCAGCTCCTCCTGCGTCGTCGTCATCTCGTTTTGTTCTATTACCAACCTGTTTCCTCTTTCTTTCAGCGTGCTGATCCATCTTTGCTCTTCTTTTCTACTTGCGGTGACCTTTCCTGCACTACTAAAGACTCTCTTTAGGATCGCCTCGTCACCATTGCATCTCAACACTGCCTTGTCCAACGCTCCTTTCTCATCTTTGATGATCACCGAAGCATTGTGTTTCAACAACCTCTTCATCAACATATGCTTCCTCGGATCCTCATCTTTGCACTGCATCTTTACCACTATCTCATCTCCTCTTGTACCCTCACTCAAATGCGTCACACACGCCCTTGCCATCAGCGCTGCATTTCTCGCCCTTGCCCTCGCCAGTACCATAGTGCACACCGCCAGTTGTGCTTCTACCATAATATCGTATCGGTTCCAACTACGTGGATTTCCTTCTTTGATGATCTCCTCGATCCACCGCGTTTCTCCATTCTCCAATGGATGCATGCTCACTATCACCCATTGCTCACCTTTTCTGCCATTGTCTCCGTATTCTTGCGGTAACACTATCTCCGGTGTCACCAGTATGTCTCGTGGTAATAGCTTTACTACATTCGTCGTCACTAGGTCTCCCTCTTTAGGAATGAACCTGATCTGTTCATCAATGTGTAGCAATGTAACAGTTGCCCCCTGCATCATCCTAATATTAGCTGTCATCAACTGCCATCTCAACCTCATTCCTCCATTAACTACCTTCTCTTTTTTCTCCTTTGCACTCATCACGATGGACAATAGCCCTCTCTCAATAATTCTCACATTTTCACCACTTAACTGATACCGCTCTACATAGTGCGAGGGGTATGTCCTTCCCTTTATTGCGTTTTGTAATACTTCCAGGTGATTGCGAGCTTCGTACTGCCCTGGAATCGGTCTCAATTGTGAGACGATCACCTCATCACCATACATCAATTGACCCTCAGGCAAGTTGCCGCCATGGTCGATTTCAACCATGAGAGGTCCTCTTGCGCTGCCTAACCTGACTAATATTGCAAAGTGTATGGTCGGCCTAGCTACAAAGTACCTTATTTCTACCTCTTCCGTTCTCTTTCTACTCATTCCTTCGTCCATTCTATTTCCTCCGTTATCCGGAATTGATCTCGTCCACACTCTCTGCATCCTAAAATTTTTATTCTGTTTTAATTGCATGAGAATTTTACCCATCATGTTTTGACCCCTCCAATTGTGTTTATTCTCAACCCTCCCTTCTATGCTTAAACCGATTCCCCAGAAGCAATCCATGGGATTAGCTTCTGCTAAAATCATGTTATGTGTATTTTTTAGAGTCCGCATCAAGTGCGGATTCTGTTCAAATTTGCACTTATTTGCCAATGTCATGACTCCGACTTTAACCTTACTCCATTTACTGGAACAATAATTCCTGATCCTCCCACCTAATTTTTTTATCAATCCTGGATGTTTTGTACTCATAATTTGTTGCTCTCTCTCTTTGTCCTCAAATAATACGGCTTTAGGTCTCATATAGTATTGTTCCGTCGAACAATACCATAATAACTTGACCCGTGTGTAATGATTGCTAAATATGCTCCTTCTGGTGAAGAAGCATTTCAGTATTCGACCATCGTTCATACACACCTCACGCTCGGCCCGCTCCCTAAACTATGATCCATTTTTTTTAATTTATTTATTTCTCCACTTGTTCTGTCTAAGATTATATTTATTCGTGTGGGTTTGTTGTTCTGTTTTGCCTCATGCTACTCTCCTTCTCTGCTTTGTCTTCTGTCGTCTCTACTATGTTTTCTCTCTGATTCATTGTCTCTTCTGACCTTGTTTCCGTTCTCACTGACCCTTGTGGCCCTAATACTTCATTATGGTATCTCTTGATTTTATTCAAATGGACTTGTTTTGGATCTTTTTGAGGTTTGTTGCAATCCTCAATTTTCGCGTGCGGACTTTTGAGTTCAATTATTCTAAATACTCCCTTCCATGGTAGGTGAAATTTGGGAGTTTCACCCACCTTCACTTGATCACGTTTTAGTAATACTAAGTCTCCTACATTTAGCTCACTCTCTCTACTATTGTTGTTCGCTTGTCTCACCATTATCTCTGTCTGTTTTCTTGAGGTTTCTCTCGCTGACTCCCATGCTGCTCTTAACCTAAGAACTACTCCTTCCTTGTACTCTGACACTTCTGTAAATGCTACCGGCCTCTCTCTACCTGGGTCCAGCACTACATCAATCGGAAAATTTGCATCGTGCCCAAATACCAGAAAATACGGTGTTTCATTTGTTACTGCATTTATTGACGTATTGTAACAGAATGCTGCTGCAGACAACGCTTCATCAAAGTGCAAACCCTCTGTCGTCTTGAGATACTTAGCTAATATGTTCTGAAAAGTGCGGAATGATCTCTCCGTTGCTCCGTTACCTGCTGAATGATACGGTGTCGTACGACGATGCTCTACCCCTATTACCTCACATATCTCCTTAAAAAGTTCTGCTGTAAACGTAGTCGCGTTGTCCGTTATAATTTGCCCTGGTACTCCATATATTAATACACAATTATCTAAAAATGCTTGTGCCACCGTTTTGGCTTTTGTGTCCGAAACTGGTACCGAAATTACGTATTTTGAAAACCAGTCTACTATGTTCAATATGTATTTATTTCCTTTTGGTGTCGTAGGTAACGTACCACAAAGATCCATTCCCACTTTTTCCCACACTTTCTTATTTTGTACTGCCTTGATTGGTATCGAGTTTGGTGCTCTTGGACACTTTCTCATTTGGCATGCTGTGCAATCCACCACCCTTGTGGCATCTTTCATCATTCCTTTCCAGATATATTTATTAGCTAACTTTTTGTGTGTCCTATGAGCATCCATGTGCCCGCCCCCTATTATGACATTGTGAGCCGCTCTCAGCATCATATGCTTACAGCTGGACGGGATTACTATACGTTCATGGCGTTCATTACCTTCTGCTTTTTTAACTAATATCCCATCGTCATTGATCTTGCATTTTTCCATGTACCATAGTATCCCTTCTATTGCTTCGTCCTCATCACTGATTGCATTCCTACCTTCTATTTTTAGTATCACCTTCGAAAGTATTGCGTCTTTCCTCTGTTCATTCTTGATAGATAATTCTTCTTGGCTTAATTCTAAGCACACCGGGAATTCGGCTATGTCTTCCATCTCACCTAGTTTATTCCGGTCTTCTGGTGACAATTCCTGTTTTATTCTTGATAATGCATCTGCTACTGTGTTTCTTGTACCATCAATATGTTCAATGTCTAAATCATACATCTGAAATTCTATTATCCATCGCGCTAAATTAGCATGATGCGCTGCCTTTTTTAGTAAGTAACTCTCACTGCTTGAGAATGCTCTACTCACGTACGCAATCGCATAACATACTGTATCCGTCTCATCTTCCTTCTGCATTAATGCTGCCCCCCTTGCAAAGTCCGACGCATCAGAAAATAGATGAAAAACTTTTGTGTAATCCGGATACCGTAAGATCGGTTCACTCAATAGCTTTTCTTTCAGAGCTTCAAACGCTACAGCTTGTTCTTGATTCCATTCAAATCTCACATTTTTGCGTTGAAACTGGGTTAATGGTTCTGCAATTTGTGCAAAGTTCCTAACGAATTTGCGAAAATATGATACTATTCCTACAAAACTTCTGACTTCCTCCGAATTGTTTGGCACCGGATAATTCTTGACTGCCTCTAAATTGTCTCTAGCTGGTGAATACCCTTGTTTCTTAATTCCATGTCCCAGAAAGTGTAAACTCGTCCTAGCTAGATTACATTTTTTCGGAGATAACTTCAGGTTAAAATCCCTAAAACGTTGAAAAACATTTCTCAACCCCTCTAAATGTTCATCAAAACTTTCTCCTTTTGTGAACACTAGTATGTCGTCGACATATGCTAGAGCGCCTTCTTCTGTCCCTTCTAATACTTTCGCCATTACTCTAGCAAAAATGCTCGTAGCATTGCGTAGACCAAATGGCAAGTGCATCATTTTGTATACATTATTCTCTGTAATAACTCCACATTTTTCACTAGCATCTTCATCTAGAGGAATCTGCATAAATCCACTGGACATGTCAAGCGAGGAATAATACTTCGCATTGCCAATCCTTTCTAAAATCGACTCAATAGTTGGAATAGGATACCTATCTGGAACTGTAATCTCATTCAACTGTCTAAAATCTATACATGGGCGAAGACTTCCATCTTTTTTAGGAACCAATACTAGACTAGATACCCAGGGCGTATCTGCTTCTTTAAGAACTCCCATTTGTTGTAGCCCTTCTATATGTTGCCTTAACTCCATTCTATATTTATATGGTGCACGATGTGGTTTGTTTGCTATGGGTTCCTGTGTGGTGGTTCGAATCTGCTGTGGTGCTACCTTCGCACTACCTATGTCATACTTGCTTTTGCTAAAAACATCCTCATATTCTTTTAATAGTCTCTCAAGTTTCTCCTTTTTTTGACTAGTTATTTCGCAGTTACTCAAGTCTACTTTGTAAAGCGGATCTTTAACATATTCAAGCTTCAATGTATTAATGATAAATTCCCTATCCCAAGCCCTAGTGGGAAATGCTTTTGCTACACACATGTTTGGGTATAATTTAATGGGTTCATTCGTCGCATTGGTGATTAGCGCTTTGCATTCCTTGTCACTGCCAATAATCATCGGCGCCATTGTTATGTAGTTTTCACCTATCTTCCTTGCTCCTACAAAGTATTCATCTTCATTCTCCAGTGCCCTCCCGGCTACCACACAGTCAATTATCATTTCAGTCATCGCTGGAATGTTCTGTGATATGATTTTGTTCTTACGCTTCTTCCTCTGAATCTTAATAATTCTGGTGCTCCCATTACCATTGTTTGTCCACCAATGCGGAAAGAAGACTCAGCTAAATTTACCGAAAACTCAGGAAAATTAATTAACGCATCACATCCAATTATGGCTTCATAACTGCTATTTTTCATCTTTTCCTCCGGCGTGAATAACATTTCTACCTTCCTTTTGATCTTACCTATTTGTAGTTTTACTTGCCCTACCTTCTGAAAAGGTAGGTGATTCCCTGTTATACCTGTCCCCCATCCTTCACAATTATTAACTAACGCCTTAACAATTGGTATTAAAATTGTCGATGATATCGTTAACTCAGAGCCTGTGTCTATAAGTACTGGAACTGCTACACCATTGATTCGAGCTAGAATTTGAACTCTAATCCTTGCCTTCCTATCTTCACATAGTTCGACGCGTCCTTGATCTACTTTGCGCGCTGAAAGTGGCCACGGTAAATACTCACGAATGGACTTTTGTCTCTTTAGTACAGCCTGCTCACTTCTTATCTCTTCCTCCGTTAGTGATGCCTCTTCGTTCATTTCAATTTCCTCCTGGCTCTGTTTATGGGTCGGTATCCTAACCGATTTTTGTCTCACCAATCTTATTTCTTCCCGTCTTACCTCTTTCATTGCCCTTGCTGCTTCTAGTCTCACATCCGCCGACATTTGGTTGCGTACTCTCATCCACAGACCCATCAGTTGCTTGTATAAGTATTCCAATACCAATTTCTGCAAAATTACCGCATAACCTATTGTTACTAAAGTACTTACCCATATCTCCCACCAAGAGATGTTTAAGAACAACAATGCCAATCCACTAGGCTCGTAGGTGAAATGTGGCATCTTCATGAACGTGCGTCATTGTCGGTTCACTGTCATGTGCTTCCTCATCTTTCTGCATCAATTGAAGATATTCTTCCAAGTGGATCGCTGGTTGTACCTCAGACATGTTAGTTAATATCAGATTATGAAAAATATTCACCGTTATATTCGGTTCACCAAGCATCGCTCCATTATCCGCGATCTTTTGAAAATTTCTCACTCTTTTCACCTTACCATTATACTGGTTCACTTCATACAATTTGTCATAAACCATCACCATTCTAGCTTTGCTCTCTTCGCACTTCTTCTGTGGACTGTCTTCCATAATAATGTTTGTGTCTGTATTCATGAATGCTATTTTTGTCCTGTTGAAAATTTTCTTCTGGTATGCTCACACATGGCCACACTTCCAAGAATGAGTCACCTATTGACCTAGCCATCAATTCATGCCTGCCTAATAACATTCGTGCAGCTAAAGTCGGCCTGGCTATCATGGCTATTTTCATTTGTAACGCTACTTTTCCCATTTCATCACAAATTTGTTTTATCTGTTCATGAAATGCATTTCTCAATGCCATTCTCAATTTTATTCTCAATTTTATCTGTTCATTTCTGAATTTTATCTGTTCATGAAATGCATTTCTCAATGCCACTATTCACTTCGGTCGCTTGCAATTGAGCTGCACTTTGATCAGACATTACCACTCCAACTCGGTTTTCCACTTGCACATCTCTTTTCTTTCTCTCCACCACTATCCATTCACTTTCAATTACTCCGTACCCTTGATCCGTGACCAACAGTTGCACACCACATGATACTATTCGTTCAGGATTATCTGATACTGACAAGGCAAAATTTTTGGAATCAGCTAACCATACCCCATCAAACTTTTTTCCTACCATACTAGTAAATTCTAAAAATGGGCAATTCTTTTCCATCTTTGGTTCCCATCTCAGCGCTTCACCTGTTTTTAGATGACAAAATCCACTTACATACTTGCACTCATCCATCTCTCCTAACGGGGAGTGTACAAACTTTTCACCAAATTTAGTTGCTATTGGGGCTTCAAAATTATAACAATTTGTAACTGTTTCATTCTTCCAGCTAAAACTCCCTAATATGGGCCATCTATAAATTATTTCTAATTTGTTCAGTTTTCCATATATTTTTGCCTTTGATCATTCTTCCTTCACTGCATTCCTTGTCCTCTATCATTCTGTCGCATTCTCTTTTGCCTACTTCCATATGCTCAGTTTCGAGTGGTTGGAACACTCTGACTCCTGTGGGTGTAGTGTAATGTTGCCCCTTTTTACGTAGTATTTTACAAACCTGTGCCTCCGATGTGAACTCCACCGTGTTTGGTTTGAAAATCCTAAGCTTTTGTGTCACTGTCTCATTTGTCTCTATCTTCCATTGTGGGCATTTCACTGAGTCTGGTATTCTGTATATCTCTCTCCCAATTTCCATTTGACATACCAACGGATTATTGCCTGGCTGAGCTTGTCCCGTTTGAAATAACCCAAAAAGTATCATCAAATAAATTATATACATACCAAATTTTTTCTCTTTCACTCTTTTTCTTTCGCACCTTTGTTTCCACACTTCCTTAACTATTTCGTTCTTGCCAGCGTAGCTAGCTGCCTTTTGCCATCGTTCACATTCCCGGCCTCTTACTCCCAATTTTCTCTTTCTCTCACTCTGACTGAATTCTTCTAGGGAATTGTTTTCACATATGTTGTGATTTAAATTGTTTATATATTCATTATTATTCGCAAATTTTGTTGCACCCATAATTTTATTTATCTCATTCAATTTTGTTCTTTTATTTTTTAGCTTTTTCTGTGTTCTAAACTCATAATTGCTTACATCGTCGTTATTCGATACCACCGTCAATCCTTTCACCACACACGGTTCTGTTCTTCTCTCTTCTTCGTCCACCGTCTGCTTCTCTACCGCCTCTGTTCCTGCTCCAATTACCTGTAAATAATTTTCTTTAATTTCAATTACGTTCCTGTCACTCCATTCCAGCACACACATCTCATTGAACTCATTATCATATATGGTTGTATTTGTTCTTTCATACTTGGCCGTCAAGTCACTTATGGCCTTTTCTCTTTCTTTTATTTCCTATTTTCTCTTTTCATATTTTGCTCCACTAATCTCTTCACTCTTTCTTCTATATCATCTTCTACCACCATCCTTCTACTGCCCACTTCGCATACATTCATCCGTCCGAAATTGTTATTTGAATTCATTGGCTCATTATTGCTCCCCGTCACTACATTATTATTATGTTGGGCTATTTTCCTACATGTGTTCTGTCTGTGGCCTCTCATTCCACAGTTATAACACATAATGCTACACTCAGTTCTCACATGCTGCCCCTGCCTCCCACAACAAAAGCAGGTTGACGTGTTATTCCTATCCCGTCTTCCATTATAACCTCTGTGTCCCATGCTAGGACCTTGATTGATTGACCCTCTTATACTTCCACGATTCATGAAGTTACTGCTCACGTTGTTATTAAAATTGGGTTTACTATTGAAGTTGTTATTAAAATTATTCGAAAAATTATTTCCCTGACTCTGTCTCTCTCTCATACTAGGTGCAAAATTATTTCCAAAATTTCGACTGTGATTTGCGTTGTTATTCGTGAATTGCGTTGAGAAATTATTTCTATTTCCTGTATAATGTCCTAGAAGTTTGAATTGATTTGGATTCGTTCCCCTGCTTCCCATCATCGGATTCCATTTCTTGTTATTCCCTTCCGAAAATTCCATTACATTTTTTTCATCTTCACTTTCCTCACTTTCATTTCCAGAAATTTCTCTGATCATTCTACTTGACTCTTCTTTACGCTTCGCTAACTTCACTCTCTTCACTGCTGTGGCTGCTTCAATTTCTCTAGCTCTCGCTACACAGTCATCAAAATCTTTGGGTCGTAATAAACTCACTTCATAGGAGAGTTCTGGATTTAACTTATCCAGAAATTCATCCTCGAGACGTTGCTTATACACTTCATCACTTTGCCCCGCTGTAGCGGTTTTAACTATTCTTCTTAGTCGTTCCAAAAAATCTCCTACAGTTTCACCTTCTATTTGATGACAACTCCCCAGCTGGAGCCTTGCTAAATTTCTCGACAGTGGCCCTTCATATAGATTCAGTTTTTCAATTGCTAAATCAAAATTTGCTTTTTGTTCCGGTGTTAGACTCTCAAATTTTTCCCTTGGCCCCACTCCTAGATAGAATTTCAGCTTACTAAGCTTCATTGCATTGTTCCACGGAGGCATCTGAGCCTCCGCTAAATCTATAAAACTCCGTAACCATAACGTAAAAGTCATAGTTCCGTTTTCTTCGAAGTTTGGGAATCTTTTTCCTCCTTCCAATATGTTTATATTCCCTAGTGTGTCAACAAATGTGTTGTCATCCTCACTTCCACTCACATTATTTTCTGCATTCTCCTCATTCACTGCCCTCTCTCTCATCTCCATATTCAGTTGCCTTTCATTCTCACCACCTTGCCCTTTCCCATACGCTTTCAGTTTCTTTTCTATCTTATCCACTCTATCTGCTATGTCTCTTATACTATTCTCCACATCCTGGAATTTCTCTTTCACTATTCTTTCAAACTTGCTCATTACCTTATAAACATCCGCTAAATCTCCGTTCACTACCGGAGCATCTCTTTTGATGTTTTCCAACTCTTTTTCAGGAAACAGTGTTTCCTCATGAGAAGCTTTACGCCTCGTTCTCATACTTGTGCTAGGCATCATCACTTTTCACCTTTTATAGGTATTTTTCACTACTTTGTCAATTCAGAAATTTCAAAACAAACTCAATCGCAATTAATTAATTAAATATAGCCTCTTTTAATTACTCTGACTAACCCTTCAATCAACTCAAGTTATTTCTAAATTTCTTAACTACTTTTACACCAATAAATTTCAATAATTATAATCAAATTCAATTTATCTCCAACAATTCTCAAAAATAATTACTCACTTCAAAATAATAATCTTTCAACAAATATACCTGCGTAACCGAAGATTGCCTTCCTACCACAGCAAGGTCGCCAGTAAATGTTTCGTCCTTTTTAATAAATATTTCGAGATTCAAACTCTTCCAAATTCTTGCCAACACCGTAGATGCG
>SAUE01000858.1:2197-12403 GCA_009724625.1 Deladenus siricidicola
GCGCCAGGGCAAGACCCTCTACGGCTTCGGCGGCTAATTCACTCCGATGTACCCGTGCAAGCGAGTATTCAAATTTTATCCCAAACGGCCCTCTTTAGGGCCACAATTTGTTCAAAAATGCAGTTTCGTGCTTTTAGTTTGTAATAAACACTTTGATTTATTGTTTCCGAACTGGGAATGACGGTATAACTCGAAACGTTTTGTAAAATTGTAAAAAATTTTGGAGTATTAAGCATAAAAAAACATGTTGCGGGTTATTCGGAAAATGGGGTCGCTTATCTCGCTTGTTAACCAAAATTTACACAACCGAAATTACACACAGGCGCAATGAGCGCTTATCGGCCATTCTGAAACTTGGATTGAAAAATATCTCCCCCAAAGAAAAATTACGTCATAAATGCTCCGACGGCCTGTGCGATATAAACCAAAAGTTTCGAAATCATAAAATCTTCATATTGTCAGAAAAATTAAAATAATTTGCTTTCCAAAATCATAATAACGATTTACGGAGCGATTTTACATTAATCGACTCGCGTCCATTCTATTAATCCGCAAATTTTTCAATCGTAGGATTTGACGTCCTTCGAATGTTGATGATGCACAGATTCCATAATCAATTTTTCGGAAACGTGTTCATTTTGCACTCCGCAAAGGTTATAAAATCACTTACCCCCTGTAATTTTTAACTTTCAAACATTCAAATTTTCAAAGGCATTCAAATTGAATCGGTCTTTTTGGATGTTATTTTTCACGAAATTATATCATGTTACTCGGAGTGGTAGGGGGATCTTTTTGTCACCATAGTGCTCCGGTGTTTGTGAACTCAAAAATTAATTTTCGATCTCATTGTGCTCAGCGATCCGGAAAACCGCTGAGCACCGCTTTAGCTTAAATTAAATTAAACAAAAATTTAAGGACCTATACGCAATTGCCGAAATTAGCTCGCTAAGCAACATTAGCCATTTTGCGAGATTTTTTAATTTGCACATAAAACGTGAATTATTGTATGCTCTCACGACGGTGTTATAGGGGGTGATTGTAATCGTCTCTGTGGTCATCGGATATGGCTTTCGCAGCGGCTCAAGGACGAAAGGATGGTGGTCAACTGAAGCAGAACACGGCGTCCGTTAAGGTTGCGTTAAATTATTACTTTAAAATTTTTAAGTTACACGTCGTTCAATGAATTTTAAACGTGAGAATTCAATAATGAGTAGATAAATGACAAAGTATTTGGTGCAGATTTAAGTAAACATGAGATTATTTATCCAACTAAAACAATCGCAAACTCGAGGGAATAAAAATAAAATCTACGCACCTTTCAGCACAAATAATATTAGGTATAATTTCTTTCTTGTTAAAACTGCTAGAATTTATGCTAAATTACCTTTATGTTGTTCAGTAGCATCTACGGGCAAATTGTTTAAAGACAGACTAGCTAAATTCAATCTTGATCAATTTTTAGTCAATATTGCCAAATAATTGTATATTTGTGTAATTTGCTTTTTTTAATTTAAATGTTTTTAATTTAAATGTTACTTAAGTTATATCCTTTAAGCTATTATTCTTAATAGATGCGTATTTAAATGTTACTTAAGTTGTATCCTTTAAGCTATTATTCTTAGTAGATGCGTAATTTGCGTAAATAAATAAATAAATAAGTTTAATTTCATTAAAAATTTCAAAAGTAAACATTTCGGCTAAGGCCTACTTTACTTCGTGAATTTCAAATTTTGTTTGTATTTTCGACGTTTCACACGCTGATCACGAATCTGATATTCATTCTGCGCGAAAGTGCTAAAAAGTTCTTTTTGGCTTAGCAAAGCAACAATCCACAAAAAACGGGTGATAAGGTATATTTTTCGGAGAAAAATGGGAATTTTTTTTGAGGGAATTTTTTTGTTTTTATTCGCTTTAAAATCTTTAGAATGTCCAAAAAATACAAAGAAAATTTATTTTAGCACTAATGTACGATTTTGTAAGCTATACACTGGTAGAAAAAACATACTGCTAGTAATTTAATGATTGTGGTCTTTTGTCGCATTTTATATGTTTCGTAAAAGTCTGGGGAGATAAAGAGAGCTAAGCCAAAATCAAAAAAGGGTTGATTTAGCTCTAATACATTTTTAAATAATTTGTTTTAAATTTTAGCGTTCGGAATCGGAATATTTTTGTGGGAAGGTGAAATATACATAAATGATCAAATTTCAGCAAAAGAATCTAACTATTCGCTTTCCCGATCTTCCAGCCAACGAAAGAGCTCCGGAACTTCCCGAGCGGATTCAAGTAAGTCGAATTTTGTCGTTTCGTCTCAACTTCGTCAATATCCATGAGCCGCCTGATTCTGATTGCACTGGGCCCAGGGAGATAGCTACCCCCATGGAGAAATTTTAATATTTTTAGTGCCAAAATAAAGAGCTAGTCGAATTAACTTTGTCTTCCGCTCTTTGTAAACAGAAATATGTGTTTATTGAAATTTTTAATTTTCGGCTTTTATGGAAATTTTCCGAGCTCGCTGAATTGCGCTTTTTATTTTATATCTAATTTTTTTAATCAAAAATTGTAAATTTTTATTTGAACATTTTTTACGGTGAATTACGAAATTACGAGGTATTTAGCCTCGTAAGCACGAGTTACAAAAATGATTTTTCACACAGCTCTGGTTTCAATTTCGTCAACATTTGCGAATCTTTCTAGACTTTTTATTTTATTTTATTTTTTAAGTAAAAACATTTTAAAATTTTTGGACTTTGACTGCACTCATTCCGAGCCTGTCACTTCACTTATTTTATATTTAATATTTTTTATATTTGTATTTAATTTCTTCGTTTTAGGGCTATTTGACGCGTAAACGAAAACGCTTATTCAATCTAAACGCTCGAAAGTATTATGGCTCTCTTGTGGCTGGAATTTTCAAATTGAGGCGTGCGTCTGAGCGAAATGTCAGGGAAGTGAAACTCAGCTCGGAGTATGTCATCGAACTCGACAAGGTTGCATTTTTGCATTTCGTAGATTTATTACAGAATATAGCTGGAATTATTATTTTTTGCGCGTAATGGCCAAAATTTGAAAGAGAAAGTCCTAAGCAGAATGTTTGGCATTTTATGTTCGCGGGTTTTATTTCACTTATTCACTTATAGGATACTTCCTATTATAACTATAGGATTTTTTCGAAAGTTTTGCCTGAAATGTGGCATAAAGGGGTAAATTGATGCACCCCGAGTGGATTGTCTATTAATTCTGGTAACTAGCATAGCATTAGCTTATTGGAGTGTAGCCCACTCCGGTCAGTGAAGGCTTAGCGGAGGTGTAACAATATTTCGGTTTTTTCCTCTCATTTTTGAATAATTTTAAAGGTATATGTTGTTATTGTCTATTTACGAGAGAGAGAGAAATCTAATTCAGGTTATTGTTTCCTACAATGACAAAAAACGATATATTTTGCTTACGTTTCGAAAGGAATCCCATCTGATTCGGCCGGTGGAGCGCAGTCTGTTTGGGGTGTGGAAGGACGCGTTTGCGCGGCATCGGCTATACCGTCAGGGACAAGTACGGTAAGTGGCGATTATATTTATTTATTTTCTGTTGTATTTGGTGGCGTATTGAGGGGGTGGGGTATGCCCCACATCGAGTAATTTTTTTTCTGATTTTTAAAATAAATCAGAGATGGGTAAAATGGAAATTTTTTGCAAAATTTAATGTAAAAGGTTTATTACCTCCCTTTTATTCTGAAATCCTAGATAATTTACTGATTGTACTTAATGCATTATTTTACACTAAACTTCATACTATAGGAAGGAGAGGAGTCAATAATTTTTTTAAATTTATCTTTTCGCTTTTCGACTCGTCAAAAAATGTTTTACCTTTCAAAAAAATTTATTCATTAAAAATGTTTACTTCTGGTCATTTTTTTTGACCTTGTGCGATGGTCTGTTCTCGTGCTGTGAGATGGGAGAAGGGCAGACCCCTTTCTCATTGCTTTAGTAAGCTTTTTAACAAAGTTTCTTTTACGATATTTTTTCAATTGAAAAACCAATTAAATCGTTTAAAGGGAGGGCTTAGCGCCGAGCAGCGAGCGATCTCAGGATTACCAGAGCGGTGCGGCGAAAATTTCCTCGCGTCCATCGAGCCCGCCACGGCTGCGCAAGCCCGCCGACGCTCATCAGCTCGTAATCGCAAAGTTGGCGTCACCGCGGCGAACGCCGCCCAGGCAACAACTAGCTCCGCCGCACGCCCCCCAACAGTCGCAGGCGGCCACCGTTTTACAGAGCCAAGCGACTGTGAGTTTTTTGTTTGATAAAGGCGGTAACCATTAAGATAAGACTTTTTGTTTTTAGAATTTTGGAAACTTGACTACATTTTTGGTGAAGTTTTGGAATTTGGAATAAACTTGGCGAAATTTGGAGTTTATTGGAATTTGAAGTTGACCTGCTTTTTTTATTATATAAAAAATTTTGTTTTTAAAATTAAAAAAAATTCAAATTGGCAATATTTTTTATTTTTTTATTTTTGTATTGTTTAAAAAAATAGTTTTGTATTGTTTTTAAGGCCCAACATACTACACGCCGCCAATCTCATCATCAGAAATTGCACACGGCCGAGGATCGTAGCGATAAAACCGTGGAACGACTCGAGCGGACGGCTACCATACAAAAGAAGATTCGCGCTCTTCTTGTTGAGTTGAAGAAAAGTCACGAGTTGGTGAAGGTGACTTTTACTTTTTAAGGGCTAAAACCTTTTTAATGGTCAAAAATTGATTTTTTTACTTGTTCAAACTTCTCAATAATTTATTGAATGTTATTTTTAAATTTAGATCAGCGCGGTGAATGTGGACGATAGCCCGGAAGGTAAAGGCGGCGGAAGTTCAAGCGGTTCAACGGAAGACGAAGAGGATTCTGACTCGCCGTGCGAGCTGAAGGAACAGATTGACGGTCTTCCGATTAATGGTCATCGGTGGGTATATTTACCGTTAACATTTTTGTTGTTTTTTGCGGTGAATTTTTTTATATTTTGAGCGGCCAAGTGTGAGCTTGCTTTTGAGTTTTTTATTTTAAAAGTTTTTTTAGTAATAATTTATATAGAAATTTGGAGGAGACGTTGAGCACGACCGCGACACCGTCGTCGGCTGCAATTGAGCCGATTGCAAAGCTTATCGCCGGCAACGGTGTCAACGCAGAAATGTCGACAAAAAATCTGCCGACCGACAAAGGACCAAAAGCCACAAATGGTTGGTTTGATTCTAAATTGATTTGTGCTTTTCGAAATCAATTTTAATGCATTTTGATATGCTTCATTATTTATTTAAATTTGCTTTATTATTTATTTAAATTTGCAAAAAATAATTCGCGAAATCCATTTAAAACAAAATGCCAAACATTCTGCTTAGGACTTTTTTGTTCAAATTTTGGTCGGTTACGCTCGTAAAAATTAATAATTCCAATTATAAAGTATTTTTTGGCTAAAATACTCTAATTACTTGCTGGCATTTCTTCGTTTAAACTAGACTTGGTCGAAATTTAACAGAAATTTTCTCGAATTTAGATGGTAATGTAAAAAGGAATGTGGAAAAGCCAAACCACACAAAACCGACGAATGTAGTCGAACCAGCAGCAGCTAAACTCAAGGATAATGTCAAGGATTCCGGACAACAAACGAAAGCAAAGGAATTGTTGGTGGCTTCGCGTGAGTTGTATGAAATGCTCGTTGAGCTGAAGCAAATTTATGAGGAATTAAAGGTGAATTTATTGGATTTTTCGTGGATGATGATGATGGGGATGAATATGTTTTTCGAGGATTTTTTCAATGTTTGCTGAAAAAGCTGCTATATGTACGACGCTTTTTTATTGACTTTACTAGCTTTATTTCGTGTTGTCATAGAATAGCAAATTTGTTCAGTTCTAAATTTTTAAACAAAAACCAGCCGTTATGTTAAATTAATATTTTTTAGCTAAAAGTGGTGAAGTCGGATGCCGGTTCGGCGGACGCAATTCCATCAACAACAACCGCTATACCACCGCCGCAGCCGACCGAGTCGCCTCCGCTTCTTCCGGATTCGAAGCTGATCGCCGCCGCAATTGTTGCAAAAAAGTATTCCCCATCAGCAATTCCGCTTCCAGTGGCTAAATATTCGGAGGAGAGGGCGCAATCCGAAAAGGTTAAGAAGGTAAAAGTGAGCTTGCTTTGGCTGGTCGGGCCGTTTTACTTAACCCCCCTCCCCCCTATTTTTTATGTTTTTTAATTTTCGATTTTTTGAAGATTTTTTATTGCTAAAATAAAGCATTTGACGAAAGCATTCTAAAATCACATTTATCTTTGACACTCGATTTTCGTAAACAGAAATATGAGTTTTTGAAAATTTTGATTTTTGTGTCTTAATTCCCCCCTCCCCCCAAGAGAAAATTTCTGGACCCGCCCGCCACTGAGTCCTAAAAATTTGACATGGGTTTTCTTTTTGTAGAAGAACATTTTCATGCTTCAAATCTTATAATAAGATGTTTTAGACGCTGAAAAAGAATGGCTCAGCTATTTCGTCGCCCAAACAAAGCTCACTCCTCGTTCTACAGCCACCGCAACAAAACGGGACTCAGTTGAAGGTGGCGTCTCCGCCGAAAGTTCTTATTCCTCAAAGGGTGGAAACGAAGGAGGAGGCGCCGCCCTCGTTCGTCCTCCACTTTTATCCGCCTCGAACTCGTCGAAGCGCATTGCCCTCCTCCCAGGTAGAACTTCAAGCGATTCCGTATTCGGCCGTGCTGAAAGGTCGTTTGCCGATTTGGGCGTATGAGCCGCTGAATACACTTCAAGTAGGTTTTTAACTTCAAGTTAATTCCAAAAAGTTTATTTAAAAAATTAATTTTAAAGTGTTTGTTTGCCTCCCTGCTTTCCGAAATCCTAGATGCTTTAGGAAGTGCCTGCATATTAGGATTAATTTAAGGAGTTTCTTGATATTTTTATTCTTTGTAATTTTTCTATTAAGGACATTTAAACATTTTTTAAACAAATGTTAGATGCTGTGCGAGGAGCTGCGCTTTGCGACGGATTTGTTGGGAAAGGCGGTTGCGGAGACGTCGGCCACACAGCGAATGGCCTACGTGGCCGCGTTTGTCGTTAGCGGCTATTCGATTCTCTCTACACGCAAGCAAAAGCCTTTCAATCCTCTTCGCGGTGAGACGTTCGACTACATTTCGGACGACGGTTGGCAATTTCACGCTGAACAAGTAACAACTTTTTTGTGGATATTTTTTGGATAGAAATAAAAATATCGCAAATTGATTGGGTATATAAGGACAATTTGTGAAATTTTTGGGTAATCCATAGGTGTCTCATCATCCGCCGGTGAGCGCCGCTTTCGCTCAGCATCGCGACTGGGAATGGCACAATTGCGCAAAGGGCGAAGCGCGTTTCACGCTTAGTGGAATGGGCGAACTCATCTACAAATTCCCGCTGACGCTCGTTCTCCACAAATACAAGGAAGTTTATACGTGGAATAAGGTGAGTTTTGCTGTTTTTTAATTTTATGTTTGTTAATTATTATTTTTGAGCTAATTCCCGAGCTAATTTAATTTGAGCTAATTTCCGAGTTGGACTTTTTTAGTAAAGCCCAAAAAGATTACATCATTTTTGCTGCAAACAAAAAAGTAATGTAATCTTTTCATTTCGCAGTCTTTTATTTTGATTTTTTTAATTGATGGAAAAATTAATGTTTGCTGAAGCTTTAAAAATTAAAATAAATTTTGTTTTGTGAGTTTGTTCACACACAATTTGCAGGTAAAAACGGTAGTGATTAATCCGCTAAAGTGTGCGAATAAACGCGTAATTCGCCAAGAGGGTCTGACGACTATTCAGTGCACGAACGGTATCGAATGTCGACTGGCGTTCAGCAACTGCGCCGAAAATACGGTGTCTGGCGGCGTTTATGAGAACCGAAAAATTGTTTTTCGCCTCGTTGGGAATTGGGACAAGGCGTTGAGCAGGTCCGCATTTCAGAAAATTAGATTTTGGTCGCATTGAGAACTTTTTAAAGTCAATTGGTTATAAAACATGAATGTTCACAAAAAAACTTTTGGCTGCCCATAGAAGTCCTAGAGATAAGGAGCTACTGGTCAAAAGTATGTATTTTATTGGGGCCGTTGAAAAATATTTTTTTGTATTCTTTTCAGGGTGATGGAAAACAATCAAAATGAGCGTCTGTTCGAGGCGCCGCCGATTGTCCGAGAGCTGGCCGATCGCTACTACGGCTTTAGTGCCTTCAGCGTCGGTCTGAACGAACTGCACGCGGAGGAGTCACCGTTTCTTCCCGCCACCGACACCCGCTTCCGACCCGATCAACGGTTTCTCGAGTTCGGCGAATCGCAAAAGGCCACGGATGCTAAACTGGCTTTGGAGAAGGTTTGTTGACTATTCTTAAAAATTCTTAAAAAATACAAACGTATCTGATCCAAATTTTCAACTCTTTTAAATTAACATTTTAAGTTTTTACCACATGTAAGATGTAATAATTTTGGTACACCAAAAAGGCTTAAAATTATGTGGAACTATTTAAGTTGCGTAAATATATAATTTTTTCTACATTCGCAGAATCAACGAAAACGGGAGACACAGGTGCCCAATTTTCAGCCGCTGTGGTTCCAGCTCGCCAACGGCCGCGTGGCGGGACTGTGGCAGTCGAACCGTCGCTATTGGGAATCTCGCGCTACTAAATTTCAAGACAATTATTCGGCGCGTATGGTGAGGGATCTATTCAAAATATAAATAATTACGTAGTATTTTCTTAAATTATATATACCGACGAAGAAAAAGAACTTTCTGAGCACATTTTCAGACTTTATCGATTCTTGAAATTTTTGCCAAAAAAGTGGGATTAAACGGTTTATAATTTAATATTGTATGTATATATAGCCGTGTAATATCTCGTTCATTGTTCGACAATAAATTGGAATCGTAATAGAACTTGAAAAAAAATGGTTGTAAGATTCAAACTGTTGTTTTTTTCAAAGGAGGGGGGACCTACCGGTAGATATTGATTTACAAATTTTCGGACAAGTGCAATCGAAACAGGGTGAGTCCGCTAAGCCACGCGCTTAGTTTGTGAACCGTTTTGGATAAACCTTTGAATACGCCGTAACAAAATCGAAACGCCCTTACAACTCGCCACCCTCGCTCGTCGCCGAACAAATAAACTTAGTTCTTTAACTCTCATATGAAACATTATCAAGTCGTGGTAAATTTCTTGTATTTTTTGGTGTAGCGTATTGATAGAATTCAAAGGCTCCCCATAGCCACGATACTTGCCTATGGTTCCCCCGTATGGTTTTCTGGCCTCAGCGTAGTGGAAAATCAACATCTGGAATGCATGCATCATCACCATTCGAACGTGTAAAACGGTCATGGTCTCGCATTCATTAATTAGCCCAATAATAATTCGCCAAATTCATCCAATTTTTTGTAAACCGCAATGTGATGCCGCGGATTTTAGGCTCAAAGCTCGGCGATTCGCCCAAGCTTAAAGCTCCGCATAGCCAGTGACTATGCGTCAGGGGTGCTACGAAAAATTTTCAATTTCGTAAATCGTAAATCTTGCCCAAAAAAGCCGTAAATGTCGTAAAACGAAAATATTTACTTTTGCTTTTCCATTTTCGGTTAACCGTTTTCGAGTTCGTCAACTTCATTTTTCCACTAATATCGACGTTTTTGCGCCATTTCAAACGTAGTTTAAAAATTTCAATTCATTTCAAAAATGTTGAAAATTGGCCGATTTTAAATGTTAGCACCACTGCCATACGTTTTCAAGCGAAATTTTTTTGGAACGAAATTACCTTGGTCCACGTGCTTTTGGGACTGGAACGAATTTTGGTTTGCGTCAGTACCAAATGAAATGACCAAATGCCGCAATATATCACGAAAATATTCGGCATTTCCTGCTCAAATCAAAGATATTTAAAGGTTATAATTTTTTCCACCAGTACATGGTTTCCATACGTTGAACAATGAAAAATCGTTCTTTAAAACATTAAAATAGCATCTTTGAAAAACATGTGGCCCTAAAGAGGGCCGTTTGGGATAATTCGTAACTCTTCGTCCGATTCACACATTACGTGCGCTCACCACGAATACGGCGCGCCAGCTGGATGTCCTTTGGCATGATGGTCACTCGCTTGGCGTGGATAGCGCACAGGTTCGTGTCTTCGAAAAGACCGACCAAGTAGGCCTCCG
>SAUE01000072.1:0-29624 GCA_009724625.1 Deladenus siricidicola
TGCCGGCCAGCATTTTACTGCTGTTCAAAAGCTATCACAGCAACAGCAACAGCAGCAACAGCAACAACAGCAACAAAATTATCAGCAGCAGCAGCAAAGCAGCGCGCAGCTTCAACACCAGCAACAGCAAATTCCAAAGCAGCAGCAGCAATCTGGCTCTCAGTCAAGCACGCCTGACGCGGCGGCGGCAGCAAACGCAGCGGCAGCGGCGGCGGCCGGCTCGCAATTTGCGCGCTTCTTTCAAATGCCGAATCTCAGTCAAGAGCAAATGAACGCGATGTTGGGCGTAAGCAGCAGCAGCGGCAGCGGCAGCGGTTCGGCGCAAAAGCAGGGCAAAACACAACAACAGCAGCAACAGCCAACGCAGGCACAGGTAATTTTTTTCTTAGATAAAAATTAAATAAAAATATGGTCAAAAATATTTTAATAATTTTAGAAAATTTATCAGGTTTTTTAAATACCATATGGTTGTTTTGGAAAAAAAACTACTGTATTTGGTGTGTTTTGGCAATATGAATTTTAGAAGTTTTTAGAAAATTAAATTTTAGAAAATTTTAAATAAAAAAATAATTAATTAAACATTTCTAGTAATAATTTCATAAAAATTTCACAGATTCAACAGCAGGCACGACCGCAGTCCGTGATGCCGACCACAGCCGCCACGGATCGCCAATCGCAGCTTCAGCAGCAGCAGCATCAACAACAACAACAAAACGTCGCGCAACTGCAGCGACCGCTGTCGACGCTGCCGCCCGCGACGCAGGGAGGCAGCAGCAGCGAATTAGCTGCAGACCCCTCGTCGCTGAACGCCCAGCAGCTACTGGCACTCTACAGTCGGCTCAACCTCATGAACAACATGAGCAATCCGCTGCTGCAGCAGCAGCAGCAAACCGCGGCGCTGTACGCACGTTCGCTGGCCGCGACGAATATTCCACAGACTTTGGCGAAACATTGTATGTACCTTTTTGTGTTACTGTTTAAAAATAATGCATACGTTTTAGTTTGTTATCTTTTTTTAATGAAAATGAACCGACAAAAAGAACTTGAAAAAAGTTCAAGTTACTACCAGTTCAAATCATTTTGAAAAAAGTTCAAATTCAAAACGAGGCCAGAGTTCAACTTGAACTTTTCGTGATGAATTTGAGCTAGCCCCTCGGCTTCAAATTTAATTATTTTTGATAAATTTTATATTTTTAATTAATTTAAAGGAGATTTGAAGCGGACAAAGTTTCTTTAATCCAACAAATACGACGATTTTAGAATGGAAAATTCAAGTTGAACTCGCCTCATTTTGAACTTTTTTTTCTTTTTTTAAATTGATTTGAACTTTTACTTGAATTTGAAAAGTTCAAATTGATTGAAATTTAATCGAAGTGGGAAAACACTGATATATGTATTTATACTTTATTTTCCATACTGTATTACAGCAGCTACAGTATACTAAG
The DNA here is from genome assembly GCA_009724625.1 of Deladenus siricidicola. Classification (NCBI taxonomy): domain Eukaryota; kingdom Metazoa; phylum Nematoda; class Chromadorea; order Rhabditida; family Sphaerulariidae; genus Deladenus; species Deladenus siricidicola. The sequence goes on from SAUE01000072.1 coordinate 1,446, forward strand.
ATTTTCTCATTTTCGTTTAAATTGTTATTTTTTTGCTTAAACTTTATTTGCTGTTACGGTTTAAAAATATTACACCATTAAACTTTCCTATTACAGTATTACAATAGCTACAGTATCCTAAAATAATTAATTTTGCTTAATTTAGGGCCGCCGATGGCGACAAGCAGCGGAACGCAGCAAAATGCCTCGCCACAGCCGCAGAACTTCAGCTCAGCTGCTGCCGGTGGAGATGCTGCGTCGTTGGAGCTGCTGCGTCACGCCTTCCAGCAGCAACAGCAGCGACAAAGCGCCTCTCCGTCCGTTGATGCTAATCCGCATACGCCGGCCACATCCGCGGTAACCGCTGCGAGCAGCAGCAATTTGTTGTATACGCAGCAGCAGCAACAGCAGCAAGCGTTGAGGCAGCAGCAGCTACAACAACAACAGCAAGCCGCTCAGCAACAACAACAAGCTGCTCACCAACAACAACAGCAGCAGCAAACCGCTCAGCAGCAACAAGAACAAAATGCGTACTTAGCAGCGCAACAACAACAACAGCTTTCGCAGCAGAATCTGATGGGCACCGCTGCTGGCAATATGCATCACCTTCAACAACAACATCAACAACATTCCCTGTCACAGCTGCAAAATCAACAATTGGCAGAACAACAACAGCAGCAGCAGCAACAGCAGCAACAACAACAGCTGTCAGGAATGCCACCAATTCCGCCGAGAAATTCAAATGTAAACACTTTTCGGAAAAAATTCTTTTTATAGGTTCTACTGTGCTACCATATTATCCGAGCCACAGAAATTACAGTATTCTCTCTTCTCCAAAAATTAAAAAAAATTGGTACCCATTTCTTATCATCATCCAAACAGAAAAAATAAGAATTTCGGACAAGAAAATTTTAATTAATTTTAATTATTAATTTAAATTTCTCTAGGACATGTACCCGGTGCTCTGGCAGGGTCAGTTGGCGATGAAGAACACGGACACGTTGGTGCAATTGCGTCGCGTTTGCGGCAACGAACACTTCATGGAACTCACCAACCAGGAGCTGGTGTCGCGCGGCGCCAACGGCGCCAGCGTCATCCGCATCACGCAGCGAATGCGGCGCGAGCCATCACAACTCGAATGTAAGCGCATTTCTATCTGCTTTCTTTCCTCAAAAATTAAAAGAATTTCAAAAAAATTTACATAAACTACAGTAGTACAGTAGTGATGATCGATTACTTCTTCGTCCTGATTTTGGGTCCATGAATCTCGACTGAGAGATTTTTTGATTGGGCTTAAAAAATTACCGAAAATGTTTTCTCAATATCAAATTCAATCCCAAACCGGAAAGAGCGCTTCTTGATTTAATTATTGTTTAATTAAAATTTATAAAATCCATCCATTATTCAGCATTAATGCGCAAAATGGAAAAGGAGGAGAACTACATGTCACTGGTGTGCGTGCCGTGCGGCCGAACGCGCGACGATATCGCCGCGCACACGTCACAAATGAAGAAGAACTTCATCGAATACTTCACCAACAAAATGGCAGCCGGCATCATCAATCAGGGACCGGTATGCTACTTTTTTTTGTCCTTTTATTCAAAATTCAAATTTGAAGTGCTTTCAAAGCTTTAACAAAAATCCGATGACGTTACAGTCAGAGAAAGTATTGTAACTTAAATTGCAACTTAGGCTACAGATACCGTATCAATGTTGGATGCAATTTATATACAATTGCATCCACTTTTCAATAATGGATTCAAATTGGACCTAATTTTGAATCAAATTAGATATACATACATATGCATATGTAATTTCAACATGGACCTAACTTGGAGATTTGCTTTGCTCCTATTGGATCATTTTTATATCCTTGTGAATTCAAAAAGCATTCAAGATACAACACTGGTTATGGCTTTAAAATGTAAGCTAGATCGAAAGTCTGGTTGACGAGCATCGGATGAGAAAGTTCTACAAAATCCTACAAAAACCACTCATTAAATATGCGATTAAAAATTATTTTTTCACATTAATCAGACTCCAATTTATTACAGAACACCGCGCAATCGCCGAGCATCGTCACGCACGTGTTTCCGCCCTGCGAATTCGCCACGAATCACATGGCGCGGCACGCGCCCGACCTCCTTAACAAAATCGAGGCGCCCGACGTCGACCAATGCTATTTATTCGTGGTGATCACGAATGTTTGAGCACTTATTTTTCTGGGCTAGTCTGCGGAATTTCCGAAATATTCGTCATTGGATTGTGTCCGTCCATCTGTATTCTCTCAGTCTCTACCATTTTCATCTCAGAATTTGTTATGCCTTATCTTTTTGTATTGCTCATATCAGAATTGGGGCATTTTTATTCCCAACAAAAAAATTTCTCGTATTACCTCTATGTATCGAAGGAAGGCGGAAAAAATGTGAATTTGCACCGTGAAGCGATCAGAAAATAAGATTTCAGCAGAAAACTCAAATTACATTAACCGGCAATCACGATATGTTTTTCTATGCTAAGAGGACAAGGATTTCATTTTGAAAAGCTGATTTTCCTTGACTTTCTTCCTATTGTGTGGTGATGGATCTCAATCATGACATTCTTTTTTTTTGTATCTTCATTAATTCTGAAACGGATAATTTATTATCGAATTACGAGAAAATGGGGATTTTAAACAGCACGGTTCGGAGTTTATGACTTTTTTATACTGTTAAACCACAAAAACGACAATTTGTTCTGAAAAATTAAAAGACAATTATCGCATTCCAAACAGTCCGTGTATAGAAAATTCCAATTTTCGCGCTTTGATTACTTTTTTTCATTCTACGTTATTACGTGAAACTTTGCATTATTATTGTTGTCGTACCTTTTTTCTGGGTGATTCACGGAATTTTCAAAAACAAAAATCCATTGAATCGTCTAGAATACATATTTGTATTCCACATCTCCCCTTGGGATATGGCTAGCGTTTCTTTTTATATTAGCAGCGGGTAATTTTATTTGAAAAAGCTTTTCGAAATTCGCGTTAGTTTTATTTAATTTAACCAAATATCAAAAAATTTGCCAATACTTTATTCTTGAAATTTCAACAAAATTTGGACATGCTTCAATGCGAATTTTTGAATGATTTTTCCTGAAAAATTTTTATGTAATTTTTTCCATTCATTTTTGTAAATATTTCGTAAAGTATGGAGAATTTTATTTATTATTACTGCACAACTTTTTTTAGTATTTTGTTGAAAGATTTTATTTATAAATAAACTATTTTAAAAATAACACTCCAATTCAAGTAACAAAATTCCAATAAAAATTGTATCAAAGACGTTTTCCCGCATCGCTTCCCGAAATACCGGGTGAGATTTATGAATCAAAGAAGTTCCCTAAAATCAAAATCAAAGTATAATTATTATAAAATTCTTCAAAACTGAATTTAAAAAAAATTTGAAAAAATAAAAATTTCCTTTTAAATTATATTTTGGTTGAATTTTTTTAAGGAAATCATTTTTAAATTAACTGTAAATTTTATTTTGTTTAAATCCTAAAAGTATGTACCATAAATTGCGGACTGTAGCCGCCTTTTGTCGGATTAGCCGCTTTCGGCTTTTCGTCAAGCGAATTGTTCCCTGTACAATTCGCGTATGAAACGCCTTCAGCGGGTCCTTCGCGTCGATTTGTTGGCGTTTGGCGGTGGCGATCGAGGTTGTTGTCGACGCGTCCCGTTGTTCGTGGGCCACTTTTTGCGCCAATACCTCCAGACACTCCAAACATTTCAGTACAATTCCCTAAATAATAAACAAAAATTATTTGAAAATTAAAATTGAAAAGTGAAATATCATTAAAGCAAAAAATTAAATTCCCAACAAAAAGCAAAATAAATTTATAAAATATTTTAAAAATCATTTTCATTCAAACAAAATATCCCCCTAAAACTGAAAAATTCACCCAAGACATTTTTTGACATTTTAACGCTTAAAAATATAATAAAAAATCTTTGCGAAACGAAGCACAACCTACCATATTTTGCGCGTTCTCATTGTGCAAAATGTCGGCAAAAACCCGAAGAAAAATGGCTAACGGCGTAACGACGTTTTCGGCGCTTTTTCTTTCGTCACCCTCGACACCGCCAGAGCCATTCAATTCGTCGATGGTGGCGGTGGCCTTCAGCAATTCCAGTGTCGAGTCGAGAAGCAGAACCAGGTCGATATTCATGCCATTATTTTTGGCGCCATTAGAGTGCTGCGACGCAATCATGGAAAATGTTTGCGTCAGAATCGGCATTATCTGCAAATTTAAGAATAAAATATACATATGTAGACGAAATTTTTATTTTTTATAGTACGTGCTGAAATAGTCCCTGCTTTCCGAGTAAATTATGTACTTACGAGTAAATTACGCAAAAAATTATTAATGATATTAAACGATTTCGAAAAAGTGTGGCACACTTTCGCAAATAAAACTTAGCTTTGAGAAAATTGCAAAAAAATGCTTACCATTCTCAACTCACGGCTCATCGACTGTCCAATGGCTTTCGCGGCACGGAAGAGCGACTCGATTAAGCGTAGAAATGCCACTTTCAATACCGTATTTTCTAAAAAAAAAAAAAAATCGTATAAAAATTTGTATAAAAAAATTACCGTCCGTAATCCTCCCAAAATAATTCACGTAAATCGGCACAAATTGACAGAATATCCTAAAAATACAGATTTTTTTTAAATAAGTAATTAATTAAAATTTATTTAAAAAAAATTTCATTTTTATTTAAAATAAATTTTCAGTTATACAAAAAAACGTACCTTTGTTTCCACATTAATGTACACGCGGCTTCGAGACCACATTTTGCCGGATTAATGGGTCGACTCCAAAAGTCCAACAATTCGCTAGACAATATATCCAAATTTACCGAACCAGAATTTATCAATAGGAAATCGAAAAGCTAAAAATTAAATTATTCTTCAAAAAATAAACAAGAATAAGCTCCAAGAAAAATAATATTTCTAACACATTAAACGTAATAATTTGAAAATACATTAAATATTAAATGTAATAATTTCAAAAAACGGTCCGTCACTAAAATAAGAACAAAAAATTATATACCTTGGCCAGTGTGGAAATTCCGCGTCGGGAGTCCGTCAGCAGAAGCGCTCGTGTCCTCGCAATTTCCGCGCGAAACCGCCATTCACAGCCGCATTCACCCAATTCGCCGATGCAATCATCCGAAATATCCGCACCATCAATTCGGGCGTCACTTTTGCCGGAGGAATTTGCACAAGTGCAAAGTTGTCGGTAAATTCCGGACAGTAAGCTGGCAATCTCGTTTTGGTCGCAACTCGCAACCAACCCCACCTTTCGATTCACAAAAACGGCGAAGAAAACGTGAAGAAGAATTGTCTTCAGAGAGTTTTCCGTTCCACTTGTGTCCTCCGTGGAATTGTTGGCGATATCGTTGCGATATTTCGAAAGAACATCTTCCTCCATATCCACAAAGCGCTTCACATATTTCATCGACTAAAAATTCATAGCAAATCCCATCATGAAAACAGCAAAATTTGTCCGAGTTACAATAAAATTGCAAATCTCAAAATTAAATAATTAAAATTAATAACAGTAATTCAACGACTAAACATTGAATAATCCACCTTTGATTGAAGAAGTGGTAGCGAAATTAAACGCAGAAAATTGGCTCGCCATTTCAATTCAGTTTGCTCAACGTCGGCGAATTTGGCGAGTAAAAATTCCACAAATGCATTGTGCTGACTATAAAAAAATTCGAATTACTTTGAAATTGGCAATTCCGAAATCACTCAAAGAAAAAACATCCTAAATTCAAAGGAGAAAAAATTGAAAAGTCCTACGATTCATTTAGGAAAATGCCCACGTCCTGCAAGAAATTTCGAAAATGTTCGTCCGTATTGTCTTTACGCAGATATACCATATCCAATTTTCTCGCCACAAACTTCTCAAACGATACCCAAAACACTTCAAATGTTTCCTGACGCATCGATAATCCTTTTGACTCGCCTTCCCGCTCCACAAGCGTCGTGGATAATCTTTCAAGCGTATCCAATACGGCCTCATAAAACTCCAATGGCGCAATAAGTTCCTCAACATTCTCGCCGGTTTTAAGTGCCATTTCAAATAAAATTGGCGAAATCCATTCGGCCGACTCTTTCGTCCGAATAATTGCGCCCAAAATGAAGAACATAGGAGGCTGAAAACGTCTTAGTACTTCAATCTCACGACCGCTAACTTCTACATCGTTCAAGCCGGTACATTCGCGAATCGAAGGCTCCAATAGCAAACGACATTGTTGAAAATTGCCCATGCTAAATTCGCCCACAAATTTTCGCACTACCGTTAATAATGAAACATCCGCTACAAATCCAGCCGAAGAAGATTGGCTTAAATCTCCATCGGTTCCGATTTCAAAAACCCTGCTCATGAGGCGTTCGACTATTTGGCAACATCGCCGCCAATTCTTTCCCTCCTCGGCCAATGGTGATTGACGGGTATATAGTAGAAAAAGTTTTCCACGTCGGGCACATTCAAATTTCGCGCACAAAACTTTTTGGCGACTGCAAAACTCCTCAGTTCCGTCCATTGCGTCAAATATATCAGCCAAAACCTTTAGAACTCCATCCTCCCACGTACTGCCTAAAATATAGTAAAATCGATAATTAGCAATCAATTATCCAGACAATCCGTTGAAAATTAAATTGTAAAAAAGTCTGTTATGTATACCTCAAAGTAAAAAAATATTTTTCTCATTATTGCAGTTATAGTAGATAAAAATAAAATACAAACCAGAAAAAATGATCGAATGCGCCATTTCAAACCAAGATGGAAGATATTCCATTGTTTCCTCGCAAATTTCTCGTTTGTTTTCTGTGCTCTTCAATGTCATACCTAAACTTAATGGTGTCGACAAAAAAGTTTTCATTTTTTTAATTCGCGAATTCAAATCTCTACAGTAGCAATAAAATTTGTAATTAAAAATGAACAACATTATACATAGGACAGACCCGTCAGTAAAACGTTGAACCAATAAAGCACTTTCGAGACAACAATTTCAGCTGATACCTGGCTGGCACTAGCCACAGCCTCCAAAACGATAAGTGCCTTTCCGGTAAGTCCCATTTCCGCCTGAAGCACAAACGGTTCGCAATCTGAATAAATTTATAAATTAGAAAATGTGATTAAATACACAAAGAAAAATTTTAATTAAAAAAACATACGCTCCAATGTGTTTTCGGCCATAAACCGCAAATCCTTTGTAGCATCCTAAATACTTGAAAGTGAACACGAATTATAATCGAAAAGAAAGACACAATCAATCTACCGATCAAAAACTCATTTCAAAAAACACTTTGGAATACATCAAAACAATTCAAAATTGACTACATGGAATTCTTGAATGTTGCTTTCCATGTCAGATTACATACCCGTCGTGTACGCAGAAAATTCGCGGCCAACGCGGCACAAGTCGACGACAAACATCGGCGTGTTTCGAGAAGCGTTAGACGCGTTTGTGTGGGATTCAACGCAAGTAATCGAAATGCTGTCAGGAAATTCTCCAATTCCGCACGTGACGCGCTGTCCAATTCGCGGGTGGAAGAGGTCGATTGGCCGAACGTTTCGCAGGCTTTGCACTGAACATGTTATGAACAAACAAGACAAAAAATTCAAAACATAGATTTAAAATTTGTAAAAAAAATTCTAGTATATGAAATAAGCCAATTAATTTACCAAAAAGTTGCAAATGTTCAACTGTTGTTTGAGACGAAACTCCGCATCCTCACCGGTGGACGCGTCGGCGTCGTCCAAAAGTTTTTCGGAGATTAATTGAAAACAGAATGATGCAAACGACTCGTGCGCCAATAAACATGATTCGCAGGCTATCGAAAGCATTTCACTCGAAATTTTACCCAAATCTGTTTCATTCTAAAAATACTCAATGCTGACTATCTTAAACATAATTATGTTAATTAAAATATCGATACCGGTTCATAGTCAATGGGGTAGTAACATGCAATTAATTCGAACATATCCTCCGTCAAATTTCCTATAAAATGCTAATACACTTTAAAATTCACATTCTCTTGTACTTTAAAATTCACATTCTCTTTGAATAAAAATTAAAATATATAAATACCTAACAAAAATAAATAAATATAAAGAACAATTTCAGTATACCCAACGGGAAGCTATGAACAATGACGTTGTAGAGCTTGAAAATCTTCAACAAACACCGAGGATCACGCTCCGAATTTGCCGCACGCATAAATGACACTACCAATTTTGAGGAATCAAAAATAGTTTTAATCTCTGAAAAAAACATAACAAATATAAAATTTTCTAATAATATTACGTATAATAAATAAAAAGATATCATAAAGTGTTTGATAGAGAGAAAAAAGGAAGCCTTGGCCAAAAATCCATAGAAATACAAGTTAAAAGTCTTAACAAAAAATCTTCGAATATAATGATTTAAAAATACACTTTGTATAATGATTTAAAAATACACTTTGTATGATACTTGTTTTAAATTAAAAAAACTGCGTAAAAAAGCAAAAGAAACCTTCCAAAAAATTGTCGAGTAAATAGTGCAATAGTTCAAAAAGTTGCATGCGATCGCGTTGAGCGTAACTTTGGACGCCATTCGTTTCGTACAATGTGCCAATGGCTTGCGCGAGTACCTCCCGCGATAACTTTTTGCCACAGCGCAACATCTGCATATGTGTGATAAGTATACAAATGTATTCGCAAAAGTAAATTCAAAACATAAATTGCCATAAAAAAAAGAATAAATTAATTTAACAAATCAAAAGAATTAGATAAAGCCAAAGCTACCAAAAAATAAATAACAGCAATCAGAAACTCGGCGGCAACATGCCCACTGTCCTCCACTCGTGGAAGCAAAAACTCCAACAAAAAATTGGAAACTTCTGGTGTGACAACTTCTTCCGGGAGCTGCAAAACGACGGCCGACAGCTCATTGATGGCCATTTCTCGAACGGACGCATCCTTACTGATGAATTCAGACCTAAGATGATTCAAGCTTATTTATATATGATTTTTCCCAACTTTTGTTTTCAACACCAGATGTAGGCAAAATTTTAAATTTAAAAAATTATTCGGTCTAACTTTTTCCTAAATTGTTATCAAAAAATTCTTTATTTCGCAGAAGAAAATCAAAAAAATATGAAATATTCTTTTAGTAACATTAAAAAGTTCCATAAAGTTAAGCAAGTTAAAGAGATTAACCTAAGCGAGCCAACAAATTCGAGAACCGACATGGATCTTTTGACTCCGACTTCATTAACCGCTTCGTTAACTTTTTCCTTCTGAGCTTCGCTCAATGTCGCCGACGAAAACGAAGAGAACAATGTCATTTTTAAATATTATGATATCTAGTTTAATCAAAAATAAGTTAAGCAATAAACCAAAAATTTATTTGGCATCTTCCAAAGAATTCAGCTTACGTAAACACAAAAATCCAATAACAAATAACAAAAAATTAAAAATTTATTTCGCATTTAATTTTTTATAGAAATTGTTCAAAATAACAAACAAAACATATGTATAAAATTATTTAGAAAATATAACCAGAAAATTCATTAATATGCAAATGTACAAAGATAAGATATAGGCGTAAGGAAAAAAGATAAGTTTAGTAATGAAGAAAAAGTCGAGCAATAAAACTAATCATGAGTTAAAATTTTCATTGAGAGATTTAGGAATTTCAAAACATAACAAATGCCAATCTTGTGTAACACTAAAAATGCACAAATTTTTATAAATTCTTATATAGCTTTTTATGTGCCACAGCCTGTTTCGCACCCTCCCAGAAAAAAAACGTGAATTCTTGTGTGAATTTTTAGTGTACCTTTTCGGCGTTGAACCAATAAAAAAACGCTTTAATTTTTTTTAATTTTCTATTTTAAAAGTACATAAAATTATTAAAAATTTATGCATCTTAGAGTAACTAAACATTAATATCACGATAAATTAAGGCAATTTCACACTAAAAATTAAAAAAAAGAATTAAATATGTATGATAAGATAAAAATATGTAAAAGATATTTAGAAACCTCTTCTTATATGACCGTTAATTATGTGGCAAAAAATGGTTAGGCAAAAGAAACAAAAATTAGAAAAATAGAATCAAACATAAAGCCAAATGAGCTCACCGATTTACAGATAATTTCTCGAAGGTAGTTTCCGAAATATTTTTTCCAAAAAGCTAAAACCTCCCAAAAATCTAAGAAATGAAGGTAAGTCCTGTAATAAAAAAAATCTATTTAAAATATTATAAAATAAAATTTTGAAAAAATAATTGAAAAACAATTCTGCCACCAATGCGATAGGGAAACAATGTTTAGAGATTTTCATAATATAAATGACTAAATACAGAATTTAGATTAAAAAAGATTAAATATGTATCATATCATTGAGCTTGAGCTATAAAAAAGTTGGCAATAAGAAAGTCAAATTTTATAATTAAAAAATCACAAAATCGCGTAATGAGACAAAAGATAAAAGAATATAAATTCAAAAGTTAGAAATTATACCTTTCCCCGAGACTCAAACGTTCACAAAACTCCAAGCCCAAATGTAGCGAAGATTGGTTAGTCGTTGGGCGGCGCTAACCGTTTTATCGTGACAAGCCGATAAATACTTGTTCGCCTTCGACCAAAACGAGCCAAACAAACGATTGATCAACTTCTGACAAAATATCTAAATCATAAAATCACGCTTAAAGCTCTGCATTTTCAATATTGAATATAAAAAAAAGTATTCGTGTGCTGTAACTTAAATATTACACCCTATTTCAGTGGACGTATATGGGATTTCGAAATGAAGGGCAAACAAAAATTTTACGTTAAAAGGGGGCGAAATCTCCCATCCAAAAATTTCAATTTTTGCCTCCAACTTAAGATACGAAGAAAAAATTCTCAATCAAAAAATTCTGTACCCACTAAAATACACCATGTATACATTTACATATATTCTTTTTAATTTCACTCGAATTCCCCATTCGCATAAAAAATTAATAATTAAAATATTTTCTCCAAAATTTTTGTATTCATACAAATTAATGTTATTCGAAAACATTTAAATCTCACATCAACATTGTCGTTCGTTCTCGGCGTACAAAACCCGGTGGCGTTATTGCATTGGGATTGGCAGTCGAAAAAATTGCACTCGTCGTTGGTGGAGCACGGTCGAGTGGCTAAAATGTGATTGAGCTTCGACTCCGTGTACAGCATATCCGCGTCCATTACCATAAATCTAAACAGAAAAAATTGATATTATAACAATTAAAAACTTCTTAAATAGCGTACCTCCTCGGATATTCTGCCGAAAGACCAAGATTCTCAAATTTTACATCGCACCATTGCAGAGGTTCGTTGAGAAACTCGTAAAATAATTTCAACGTTCCCATTAAATGCACCAAAATTTTCGCTTTCAAGTTCATGTAGTAGGCTTTCATTTTGAACGGAATCATGTACTCAACCTGGTAAATGTGTCCACAAGTTCCCAGAACCTAAATTATAACATTATAAGAAAAAATATATTTAAAAGAGATGCAATATATGTATAATAAATGAAAAAGTAATTTTATCAAACAAAATAGAACATATCGAAAAAATTATTAAATATATTACCTTGGGCATAACGCGCGTCAACGACAACGTCTTGAAGCTAATAAACTCCTCTTGCTGAAGAAGTGCCCACAGACTTTGACGTTCCGCGTGTGTTAGCGTGCAATTTGCTTGGTAAGATGGCCATAAAGTCTTCATTAAATGGTTTTTATAGCGAATAGGCCAGTCCATTTTCAGTTGTTCGTTAACAATCTCAAGAACCTGTAAAAATAGATCTATAATAGCATTAATAAAACCTCACTTTACTTTAAGTAAAAAGTAATAGAATTAAACGCAACGAAGAAACATATCCGCAATATTAGTGTTCTTTGAATTTTTAAATGTTAAATGTTTAAAATTCCCACTTTAAACAAAAAATCTTATCAAATACGTAAGGGCTATAAATCACGCTATACCTTATCCGTAAATTCATCGTCGTCCACTCTCGCATCTATGATGTCATAGTCACGGGCGTATGGGTGGTGCATTTTCAGCACCAAATCCTTGCCGTTCATATTTAGCTTTATCACCTTCTTCGAGCCGCCCTCGTAAAAGCCGGTCATCGTAAAATTACGTGATTTTGCGCAAAGCCAATGACAAATATCGCCGGTCGCTTCGTTGCTGTGCACGGATTTGCAAATGGCGTCGAGCAGTAAACTGGCTCTAAACTTATCAAATATCCTATACACCATAAGACTATATTCTGCGCCCTCTAAAACTGCTAAGAATGGTAGGCCAACATGCCCACCCCTCAATTCAGGAAATTTTCCCAGATTTGTTAAATCCATTGTGCAATGGTACCAGACAATGAAAAATTTTAAAAACAATAAAAAATGAAAGATTCACCTTGTGGAATTGATGGGTGAAAGTGATCGTTGCTGCTCGAATGGATCCGGTGATTTGGGAACGAAAACTAAACCATAACTTCTTTAAAAAAAACTTTCGTTTATATATACAAAAACTTTCATTTATACATACTCCGCATTTTAAAAGTAAAAATTTTTTTGAACTACTATCAACGTCTGCAAAAAATGTGCCGTACATAATTTTTATCTGTTCGTACTACCATCAATAAAAAATTTACGCTAGCATGTGTAAAAAATTTCTTGCTTGACGTCGTAAAAAAAATTATGAAATTTTTTATCGTTGATATTTCTAAAAAAATCGAAAGCGTTCGAAAAAACTGTTTTGTTCCCAAATGACTAAGAGCCGAGATACGAGCATTTGAAAATTTGGACCATTGCGCAAAAAAATCTTGACTCCCCCCCCTTGCTGTAGTATGATACACAACAAAAAAAATTTGTACCAACCATTATAAAGTAGAACAAATAGCGAGATAGTGACAATCGCTGCTATCAACACTTTAGTCAGCGGTGAAAATCGCCGCTTCGATGATTGAACGCGAATTTTCGACGAGTTTTCTTCTGGTTTATCCTCCGATTCCTCTCTTAAAACATTCAAAAATTAACAAAAAAAATTCAACAATAACTGAATAAAAACTACTTTTTTGCGCAGCACAGATCGAACACGTTCTCGTCGTCGTCATCTTCGTCCTCGGATACATTATTGTTCAGAGATGAAGGCGGAAAAGTATCAAATCGACTATACATGACATCATTCATCTAGTTCCTAATTCACACCCTAGCTCAAAAATCAAACAAAAATGTATAATAAAGAAATTACCACAAAATAAAGTATAAAAATTGTATATTCAACAAAAAAACCCACTTGAAAACATGACGAAAAAAGTTTATAAAAATTTATTCAGTTTTACGTACATTCAATACAAAGTTCAATGCTTTTTAATGGGATTAATTCAATTCACTGCGCACTCTCGCGAATCGCTATCACCAGCTCGAGAGCCGGCTCCACGACGCCATCGCAAGCCTCAAATGTTAATATTCATTAAATACTTCAAATTAAAAAAAATATCTATAAAAAAACTTTTAAAATTAACAATAAATATTCATAAAAACAAATAAATTTTCTAATACCTTAATTTGAAAACTTCTCAAAAAACTGAAAACATGTGATAAATTTGTTGGAAAATGTTAGAGTTTTGAAAAAAGATCTACCTGCAGTGCGCGAATGTTCTCCTCGTCGTCAACGAAGCCAAACTCGCGCATCTGCAGCAGTTGAGCGGCGTAGGTCTGACGAAGTTCCGCGTAGTTCGGCTCCACCTCCATTGCGCTCATGTCCTGCTGTTGCTGCTGCTGTTGCGAGTTTGTGGACGGTAGCGGCTGTGGTTGCTGAGGCGTGGACGACGCCATCGACGAAAACGAGGCCGTGCTCGAGTTGTTTGAGGAGTTCGGAAAACCTACAAATTCACAAAAATATTATTGACAAAAATATTAAAAAGTCTAGTTTTCAAAACTAAAAATACATAAACCGATCAAAAATGAAAACAATAAAAAATAAAAAATTACGCGTATTTAAGATTAGTTATTAACAAAACAAAATTTAAAAACCGCACTTACCGATCATATCCAACGCTTGCTGCAGCATTTGAGAGGTGATTGGCGCTACGCTAGAAGGAGTGGATTGGGCGGCAAAAGGCTGATTCAAGCCGCCGCCACGTGGCATATGTCGACTAGAAGAGGGATGGCCGAAAGCATTTAAATTTCCGGTTTTTGCACGCTCCGCCAGCACCAAATCCAATGCCTTTTTGAAGGTGAGGAAGAGAAAAGGACGTTCGTAGACAAAGTTCTCTTGCTGGAAAATTCATAAATTTTTAGGGAATGTTTGAAAGAAATAATCCATTTTCAAAATAAAACCTTGTAAATAAAATTCGATAACAGCGTAAAATCGCTCAAAATATCTAATCCGAGTTGATCATTACGCAGGGATGGATTTTCGGTCAAAATTGCGGTTATATTTTCGGGATTGCAGAAATAATGACGTGCCTAAATTGAGCAGATCACCTATTAATTTCGAAAAAAAAATGCAGCCAAATACAAAAAACAAACCAAATTATGCTCTTCGTCGGTAAATTCGTCAAATATTCTTCGATATTTCCTCAAATCCGCAGTATTCACAATTGCAACAGGCGTCTTAACCGGCTTTTGAATGACGTAAATACTGTGTTTGTCCGCAAGATATGGAATATCCGACAAATTTGCGGAGGGTGCCAATTTTTTCCCATTAAATACCAACGCTAAAATACAATACACAACCATTTAATTTATGCCAAAAACCATCAATAAATGGATCGAAAGTACCAATTCTTTTGCATAGTAAATAACAAGTAAAATAAAATCAAAATACCTTCCGCGGATGTCGTAGAATTTGTTAATGACGTCAAAATTCCTTCAACGGTTTCCGTCAAAGGTTTGTAACACGTCTCGCCGGAAGAAAGAACTATGGTAGGCATGCTAAAAAATTTTTTACAAATTATAGTCGTAATACAAAATTTACAAAATTATACAATAATTTTTGAGCTTACTAATTGAGATTAACTTATCTAGATTAGTTAAAAGTTCTTGAATAAAATATTTTCAAAAATCACGCTTTTTAAAATTTTGGGACACCAAATTTTTATATGTTTTTCGCTCCAACTTTTAAAATCACTCAAAAGCAGATATTTTGAGTCGATTCGAGCGGATCTTTTTGCAAGCCCCTTCAGGGCGTTTTGATTAAGCTATCCTCAAAATTTGAGTTGATTTTAATCAAATTTGAATGAGTTATTAACTAAAATTTAAAAAATTGTTTGGGTGTCCTATAATTTTGGAGCACACTGTATGAGTTTTGAGTTTGCTGGTTGATTTCGCTTCATGAATTTTTGATATTTGCTACAATTCCCACACATTTCTAATGCACATTTTTAATAAAACGTAATAAATTTGTTTATTTATCTACCGATGAAAAACCTCGAGAAATTTCGAGGAGAAAAAAACCAGACAAATTTCAGAGTTGACCTCGTCTGGACAGGTTTGCCAAAAAACAATCATGCTTCAAATTCATGCCAAATTTTGGCGAAATATCTAAATTCAACTCGAGACAACGAGCGTCTGCAGAATAGTTTTTTTGGAGTCATCGCCATTTTTACACGGACAAATTTTCACATGAAAATTCCATAAAGCAAAGTGCAAACTAGAGTAACAAAAAAATATTGCGGACCCAATATTACTCCGATACGTTACCGGAGTTCGTCCACACCACCCCATTACATATAACAAATAGTTTAGGTGTACAACTATAGCAATGGTGTTTCCCCCAAAGCCCGGACGGCGGGAAATTGAGGATAACTTCGTCATTCCACCGCTTCGAAATACAGAGGGCGTTGATGCAGCGAATAACATTGATCCAGGAGCTCAGAAACTTTCTTGTCATTCCATCGTTAAGCGACGCAGGGATGCGAGGCGTATAAGGCGCTCTTTGTTCCCCAACTCGGACGCAGAGGAGACGGACAAATGGCTTGATGGTAGTGTTTAAATGACTCATTCGTAAATTACCCCATGACACCAATTTTTTCGTTATACAAATTCAGGAATGGAACAGAAAATTATGGACGAAAAGATTGAGAAATGGGGATTCGACTTTGTGAACGACAAACCGCTGGAGCCGTCGACTTCGTCGACGTTAATTGATTTCGAGTGTGTGAAACAAGAAGCTGTAAGCTGTGTTTGTTCATTTTTTTTGTATAGATCTTGGAGTATTTAACAACTGCGGTGGTTAGCCGAAGTGAGATAAAAAATGGGTGTTATTATTGTACGCTGAAAGCAACAAATTAAGCTGCCCTTTAAACCAGTTTTTGAACCCTTCGTAAATCCACAGAGGGACCAAAACTTTTTGGTGAATAGTAATTAACTGCATTTGGGTCTATTCACCAAGGCTACGCTGAACGCGCCTAAGACTTTGAACAGGGGCTGTTGGGGCTAACAAATCATTTTTAATACGTTCTAAGTTGCTTTGTAACGATTTTGAGGAAAAACAATTTTCAATTTTTTTCAAAAGTTATGCCTTGGTCCCTCTGTGGATTTTGGATTTCGAAATGTTCAAAAATCGGTTTAAAGGGTCGACCGCAGAGTTTTTTTTAGCGCGTAGGAAAAACTTTTAGTCTATTTCGGCGAACTACTTCTTAGTTAATTATACTTATATTTTCGCTACATGATATTGTTCATTGTTAATGTAGTTTTTAATGTAATTTTTTTGAAGTTTTTTCATTTTATATATGTAATATTATGTATGTGAATGATTTAAATTTTAGGTGCCTTCTTTCTATCGTAGCGTCTCTTATGCGCAGTCTACTGTAGATGAAACATGTGTGGATGAGACGAGTGCTTCGACTTCTTCGCGTCACCAAAGAAATTGGACGGAAAAGTACGGTAGCCAATCGCGCAAGAACGACGGCGTAGCTCAATCGCGAAGTCCGGAGAAGCGCCGACTTGGCAGCGCGTCGCCGCGAAAACCCACCTCAACCGCGGTTGTGACACGAATGGCGTCCAGCATGTTGGCGGCGCCATCGTCTTCCGCGCTGCTGACGGCTCCTCGCAAAGTTGTGCCTCATGACGATCTAAATTCGCGCTCTCCGCGAAAAATGTTGCGTATGGATGAGGTGGAGACGCGCTCCTCACGTAATAATTTGTTGTCGCGGGACGCTTCACAAAACGGCCTCGAATCGCCGACAAAGGCTGTCGGCACTTCTCGCTATTCCGCGTCACGCCGCCTCGACTATTCCGCCAATTCCGCACGTCATCCTCCACAAAACGAATATTTGAACTGCGCATCCAGCGAACATTTCGGAATTTCCTCTACCTCATCTGCGCGCAATTTGTCATTTGCGGGCGCTCACGACTATGGCCTCGAGGATGGACTGGCCTCTTCTCCGTTGGTGACGCATGACGGGGGGAAACATGCGCGTAAGTCTAACAAGGACCACCATAAAACACCAGGCAAGAAACGCTAGTGTGTATGATAAATTTTTTTTTTGTGTATTCATCCTGAAAAGTTTTATATGCCTATTTGATTATTTTTCAAATTCTTATGCTTTTCTGATAATTTTTCGTGCATTATGTAACATATGTTTGTAGGCTTAGGAATTGCGTTTAATTCACAATTAGCCATGTTTATGGATATATACAAACTCTTGGCAATAAGCAATTCAATTTTTGACTTTTTTGATTGTTTTACAAATTTATTGATTTTTTCTGTGTCCAATTGTATATTTTTAAATTCATCGATTGATGGTAAAATTGCCTTTTCATTGAACTGATTACTTGTTTGAAAATTTCACTTTTTTTATTTTTTGAAAATTTCACTTTACTCATTTTTAAATTTTATTGCACGTTTTGGTCTTTACAATAATTTGAAATTGTACAAAATACAAGTTGATTTTGACACAATCAATCTGGTAAAAGTTTTGTAAATAACCGAAATTGGTTTTTTTCTTCATAAATACAATTTCGAAAGAGGCAAACCTATCGGATTACAAAGGCGCTGAGACAGTGGCGGGGTTAGGGAGGAGGAGTTTGTTACCCACATGGAGAAATTTTTGGATTTTTAGAGCTAAATGAAAGAGATGCTCGAGAACGTTCCAAGAACACCATTATCGTTGACCCCAACGCTTGCAAACAAATAATCTTTTAAAATAAATTTTGGCTTGCCCCCTCCCCCATGGAAAAATACTGGACCCGACCGACACTGCACTTAGAAGTCAATTTTGTTTTTGTTTCACCATTTACCGTCGATAAATTTTTCAGTGGAATTTTTAGAAATCCAAACAGATTTTTTACATTTTTCAAAAAAAAATGCCGTTCCCCTCCAACAAGTTCCCACCCAAGATAATTGTTTCTGGCCACGCCTCTGTCATCCCTCCTTCTTCTTTCTTAATTCGCCACCGATGAGCAATAGATGGCGTCTTTTGAAAAATTTTATTTTGAAATTTTTGACCGTGAAGAACTTCTGACTTCGCGTCTACGATTGTTGGATTGGAAGCTTTTACACACAAAAAATTGTCTAACTTTAGAATAATGTCACTGTGAAGTTATATCATTTAACGGGCAAATTGAAGTTATTTGAATTTTCATCGTCTTTAAATGTGCAAATTATTGCGTTGTACGTGTCATATTTCCGTATACAAGTTTTAACTGATAACCTCTGCAAGTTTACACCTTTTTTCGAGCGAATCTCAGTTCACGGAGTCCTGATTTGTTAACATACATATATAAAGTAAATAAAAGCATTCTGTTTTACTCTGTGTTTGTTGGGATCATTGAAAATAAAATATTTACAAGACTTACAAAGTACTTCTTTCGGAAGACCTCCCAGAAGTTTTTAAGTTTGCACCATCTTTTTTACTACACATGAGTTGTTTTCGCAATTTTTTTTGCTAACACAACACGGCTTAAAATAACATAAAAAATTGTTTTGGAAAACATTGGAAATCCTTTGAAAATGAAGGTAATTACAACTTAGCATAAATATTAACATTTATATTGTCTTTTTTAAAGGAATTGCAAGTTTTATAAAGACATTTTTTTTTTTACATTTGTATGATAAGCATTACAAAATGGGAGCAGTGTGGATGTAAAAATAGCAATGCAAATATACTTAAAATGTTTAAAAAAATAATTGCTAAAAATGAAAAACAAATTCGATCAGGATGAGATTCGAACTCACGCGGGAAAATCCCAATGGATTAGCAGTCCATCGCCTTAACCACTCGGCCACCTGATCAACTGCTAAAATTTTCTAACACAACGACTAATTGTCAATATGAAATATTTTGTATTTTTGGCAAGTGTTACGTAATCTCACAGGCAGTGTTGTAAATTCAGTCCCAGCCTACAGAACCATGTTGAGCTTAAGTTTGTCTTCCCCTACGTAGTTGCATATATTTTTAAATTCTTGCAAATGCTAAAAGGATTCAAGTCGCAACACTATTCACAGGACATTTGTGCAAGCTTTTTGCTTACGTTAATTTTTTTAGAAAATTTTAAAATTAATAATAAATTATTGAAAATAAGGTATCTTCAATGAAACGTGAAAATCTGGTCGAAATTTTGGAAATAAATGAGGGAAAATTTGGTGCTAGAATAATGGCATGCTACTCAAAAAGCAAGATGGCAGGCCACTTTGTATGAAAGATTTTTCTCTTTCTACCATTAAATGAGCCTAATAGTAGAGATTTCCGATATCTTTTATTTTACGCCATTTCTCTTCCCAATAAATGCAAAAAGTAAATGTTTTACTCAATGACTTAATTTTTTCTATTATTTTTGTTTTCTAGCGGGCGAAATTTTTATTGTTTCAAAATTATTTATACATTTGTTGTCAGAAAAATAAATAGTAAAGCTAGTTTTTTGGAATAATTTGAGTAATTGATTACGTTATTCCTTACATGCATTCACCTAGAATTTGCAATTTGTCCGGTTACGGTACGAGGCTACACGAAATTACAGTAATGCGCAAAGTATGAATTACGACATTAAAATTATAATATGTAGTAAATTGGTTTCGCGACCACATCCTATACCTGTTTTGTCCTATACCTGTCTTTTTCTCTTAACTATTATATTTTATAGTACATTTCGAAAAACGGTAACTGTCCGAATTACTGTAGTGTTATAGTACGTATAATAAGTCAATTACATATAAATATTTCTGTTTATATAAAGCTCGTATAAAACGATTTTGTATAGCCAAAACTCATTAATTTTTTTTCATTTCAGAGTTAACTTCGCATTTGTAATTTGAACTGCTTTGACACATTTTTCATTTTATCAAAAATGAAGGGAAGATTCAAATTTCCAAAAGCATGTAAATTTTTATAATTTTTTACGTATGATGTTTTTCGTTCCTATTATTCGAAAAATGCGATCAATTTTTATTTCATGCAAATATTATATTTTTAGGTTTTCATTCAGTTCACACTTTTTGCATATTTTATTAAAATATTCTTATTCTCATATACGTGTGGGTCTCAGCACAGCTTATAACAGTTATATTGTACATTAACCCGCCACATTAACCATAGTAAACGATCGTATTACTAAAAACTAAAAATTTCTGTAAGAAAAAGGAATCAAAGATTCGGCGATTTTGAATTTTCATTAATTTTATATTTTGCATATGCTTGAAGGTTGTGTTGTAAAAAAGTGTTGGTGATAAATGATGTCGGCCGAAATAGCATTTCCCCCTCAAAAACTACCCATGAAAATTAGCCGAGCTTGAAAAAGCTTAGGCGGCCAAATGCGTCAAGAAGATAGGAAAGAAAGATTTTATTTTTTACACGAAAATTGTTTCATTTTGAAATGAATTTATGGTTTCATAGATTCGCAGTAAGCCTCATGGATAATTTTTAAAGTATTCTCCTCACCATGAAATATACCGTAATTGGTATATGGTTAATATATGGTTATCATATGGTTAATATCACCTAGATTTTGTTGCCAATTGTAAGGATAGTTAGAAAGAGAGAGAGAAAGAAGTAGGAAGCTACATAAGTGGTGTTTCTTGTTTATATCTCATTACAATCGATTTTTCAGATGGTCTTTCAAGGTATTATTTTTATGGAACTTATATTCACGTAACACAATTCAACAAGAATGAGATAATAGATTCGATAATAAATCAGCTAAGAACGTCTCTATTTTCTTTTTTGCTGAAAATTTATGCTTCATGATAAGGTGGAGTCGAATTTTCGTATTCTTCACGATAATTGGATTTACGTGGAAAGCCCTTGCCTTCACCAATTCCGGTACAGAACTTTGCAATATTTAATTTTGAATAAAATGGCTTCAAAAGTGTAAACGATGAATGCATAAATGTGGAATAATGTTTGCGTAAAAAGTCATATAAATTGAAAAGAAATGTTCACATGGAAGCGGTGGCCTATTGCCAACGCACTGGTTTCCATCGTTTGTGGGCTGCTGGTTCAGGTCCTTGTCGGTGATTAGTTACAAAGCTCAACAGGCTTGAATGCATAAATGTAGAAAAAACTTTTACCCGTTCCAAGATTTCTGAGACTGACTGAACTTTCTTCATTTTTGTTTTTCATAAGTTTTTTTCATTTAAAAAAAATTATTCCAAATTTCTAATACCAAAGTCGTCGAATTGTTTATTATGTAAATTGAATATATTTTTCAGGAAGTTTGAGGATGAGAAAGAAAATGTGCTTTGAGTGCCACATGCCGCATAAATGCTCCAGTGGATTTTGCTACGGCGATTATTGCATTAAAACAATGAGTAAATATTTTTTAACGTGTGGTGTTTACTATTAAAACAAAAAAACTAATTATTAATTTATAATACACAGTTGATTTATTTTTATGTAAGTATACATTAAAATGTTTTATGATTTAGTGGCCGACAGCTACGTGAGCAAAGGCTGCGAAAATCGATCCTCTAGCGGGTATAATTTCTGAAAATTTTTGGAAAACTAATTTCGATTATCTTTCAGAGTCTAAAAAATTGATCAAAAAATTGTCTTCTACATAATACGTACAAACGTACATACAGTAAGTGAATCAAAATCATTGTTACACACTACGCTTTTTAGAAGTACACGATTTTCGGCCTCGCAATCCATTTCAGAGCCTGATGGCTGTTTTGAAGTAAGTTGTAGATATCACATAATATGTAGTAACAATTAACAGTTCTTTGTTGAGTCCCATAAAAATTTTTAAGGGTATTATATTATGTATTAACAGAAACTCTCAACAGCGATCCACATTTTCGTCCATAAACGATTTTAACGCTCTTTCACACAATTTTACGACCAATAAACCTTAAAAACTTACCCCTCCCCCCTCCCCCGCCCTTTCCAATCTTAGCCAAGTTTGTTTTCATTATGTTATTATGTATAAGACTAACACATCAAAATTACGCATGCACTACATATGTATTTTTTTAAACACTACATACATTACAAAATCTTACTTCTGTAAAGCGTGATATTTTTTGACAATGTGTTAATTACTGTTTCACAATTTTAAGAAAAAATATTTTCATAAAAAATATTTTTACAAAAAATGACCTTAATTTCAGATGGACATGTTCGGAATGCTGAACGTAATGTGCTATTGCAGCGACACGGACTTCTGCAATTCCGCGCAAAACGCAAAGCCATCATTTCAGCTGGCGCTAACCGGGTCCCTAGCCACATTTTTCGTTTCATATTTATTTTTGCATGGTATTTCGCAGTTCTTTCTTCGATAAAATTTGCATTGGCACTTTATTTTCGGCAAAAACACATTAAATTATTATAAAAAAATCTCTCGATGTCGTTGATCTCATTGATATCAGAAACATATTGATTACCACATTGATATCAGAAACACATTGATCGCATTTAATAACCATTTAGACTTTATGTCATCGAGATACAGTAAGACTTTTTGTCATCAAAATAGATACAAGAAATACAGTAAGATTCGTAATAAACTTTTTTTTTCATCACATCAGCGAGCATTGCGAATTCGAGGAATTCGAATTTTTCAAATTGTTTTTCGATTTTTCGTGCTTTTCGTTAACGGTGTGTTTCTCGTTCTTTTCCTCCTTTCCTTTCTTCTCGTCCTTTCGGGATGGAAGTGAGTTGTTGTCTGTGACAGGAACTTCGTATATTCCGGCATCAAGCTCCGCACGTCGGCAATTCGAAGAATTGAATAGCGGATTGTAGATTTCGATAGCGTCACCATTCGCGTTTACAGTACCTTTTCCGTCCACCGTGGTTTGGTCGGCTTTGACGAAACTGGCAGTCGGTTTGGTCCATTTGAAGTTTAAAAATAGAGATCGTATCTAAAACTATCGTAATGAGACATATTATTCATGTACATCATATATGTACATAAATCGATAAAATGGAAAAACAATGATCGTACTATATAATGAATGTATGTAATGCTAATACCGTACGTTAATCAATAGTATCATACATATAAACTCACGGAATTTGAAAGCGACAGATCGCTAAACTCGCAGAAATTTTTCGCGCCTATCAAAAACTGAAAGCGACGCGTGCGGTGCTCCAGAACCACGCGGTGGCTACCGTCATTCACGCCGACTACAGCGATGGTCGCCTGAAGTGGGTGGATGGTTGATTATTATGTGAGAAATTTAAAAAAATTTGATAAATTAATAAAATTTTATAAACCAGCCAAAAAAGGGAATGAATGCATTTTTGTAGATTCAAAACAATATTACTGAAATTTGCTATAATTTTTTTAACTTTAGTAATTTTTTTACAAAAATATCACCTTTGAGCATACCGCGAACGCTTCGTGACTGGTGAAAAAGTGTACAAGACTCTTGAACGATTCCGCGTCCTGCGCCGAATACACCAATACCGTAACGTCAGCACTCTTCATGGAGTGGAAAAGTAGTACGGTAGCTGACCGTTGTCGTTGATTTTCCACTGGTATTTGTGGGGGAAGATCCGCAAATTCAATATTTCCAAAGTTTGTCGCAAATGCTTGAGAAATCTGAATAAATATGTATATGTAAATATTAGCTATGAATTATTTTTTCCAACTTTTGAAAACATTTTGCTGTTGTGGAACAAAGTTTTCCAGTGACAATTTTATATTATTCCAAGCCCTAGTGTGGAATAAAATAATTATTTTATTGAGTATTATAAATTGATTATTCATTCACTCATACATACAGTACTCATAGACAATCAAATATGTACACAAAATTACCCTGTGATACATTGAATGAGATGGATGAACGGCCGATACGACGAACACCGAGATATCGTTGAAATCCGCTTGCGCTGTGTCAGCAGCGTCCATCAGTTTATGCCCGAAAGCAGCAATATGCTGTGATGTGTCTGTCTTCGCCGCGAATTCAGCTGTCGTTGAGTGAAAAAGCTCTTTGGCGTGTTTCGAAACGCGCACATTATTATCATTTCCATTTTTGCCGTTTCCATTATTTCGACCATTCTCAATTGGCAATGGCGGCGAGAAGGGCGTCGGCGTTCGCGTAACGTGGCTGGTGTAGCCGGACGAGGAATGCTCGCTCTCGGCGGAATGACGTGAAAGCGCGCGCGCATCATTATCATTATCCGTAACATTATCATTATCATTCTCAGCACTATGATCGTTGGTAATTGTGCTGAGATTGTTGAAGCACGCGTCTTGACGCCTGATTGGTGCGTTGTTAATGTCCGACATTGCTATGCAGCAGTTTGGTTGTTGATAAATGCACGAGGCGCTAACTGAAAACAACATTTGGCTTTATGTAACGGTTGTGGAAAAATCGTTAATTTAGACAACAACAACATTAAACTAAACCTCAATGAAAAGTTGAAAATTTCACTTCTTTATTACAATATGAATACATACTTTTTTTTATCACAATACCAATAATACATGTATGTTTGTATACATATGTACATATATTCTTTCTTTATGTGTCTATTCATCTATGCTTATCTCTGTCTCTCTTAAATTCTGTTTCTATGTTATTTTATTAGAATCTCTCTAACCCTTCCCCTGGCATTTTCAAATTCTTTATTGTCGGAATTTTTCAATGAACCAAAAAAATTTCAAACCCGATTCTCTTCCAAATTCCACAACTCTAGCCGAGGACTCCATTCCACCGCATTGCACATTACACACTCTAACAGCTTGAACATTGCGCGTCATTGGCGTATTCTCCGCTGACACAATTTCCTCTTCATCGTCCGACTCTTTTCCTTGCCTGTGAGCGCCCCTTACCGGCGTGCTCGCAAAATCGGCTCTTTCCGCGGGCGGCGAAAAATTGTCGTCGTTGTCATAGTATTGCGAGGATGGCGGCGGCGGACGCGGCGGCGGAGTCGGCATATGGCAGGCGGCGTTTGTTTTATAGGAAATTTTCTGTCGCAGGCGGCTGAAACTTCGTCGCAGGCCGAAGTCTTCGTTGAAGCCAGTCGTTTCTGCATCTTTAAGCAGCTTCTCTTTAGATGCAGTGCCCTCTTCAGGTTCGATTAACTTCGAGAACTTGTTAAACTCACAAACTACTGTAGACTGTCTATTTTCCACGTTTTCGCGCCTACATTGATCCATCGTCGTCGTGCGCGCCGTGTGCTCTGTGCCGCGGCGCCGAAAGTTGTTCAAAATAAATTCCTGGTTCTCAGCGACGAGATAGTTGATGCTCTCGTTCGTCGTATCACCATCTTCTTGCTCATCGATATTCTCCTCACGTGCTTGCGGTTCGGAGCAAGCGGAGATACTGTCGTCATTCCTGTGTGTGTCAATATTGGCGCTGATGAGGTCACGCTTGAGAATCTCATTTTCATTATCGTTCATATCACAGCCGTCGTGATTGAGATCGCTAATGGGATCCTGACGGAAATTATCATTTCGGCTGAGGATATTCTCATTCTCAGTAGTGCAATTTCGTTTGTTGTCAGAGTTATTGTGGAATATGACATTCCCATCGCCAACGTTTTCAACTCTCGATGCAATTTTGACGGTTTTTCTGTGAGATTTGAGATTTTCTTTATCTTCTTCGTCTTTTTGAGAAAAAGCCGATTTCTTTTGTTTTCCCGCATTGCTCGAAGTCGTCTGCGATGAAATGTTTTCTTTTGGCACAAACTTGAACTCTTTAGGACGTCTTTGACTAGCGCGAATTGTTTCGCGTTGAAAGGATTTTGCCTAAATTATTGAAAAACCTTTAAGCATTCATAAACGCTACATACATGCAATGGAAGCAATATGTATAAACATGAATTTAAAAAATTAATAATCGTAATCAATTTGTTTCTCGAAAGTGCCGTACGTAATATAAAATTTTTTAAATGAAATGGATGGAATTAAGGTAGCGTATTACAATTTTTTTCGAATTTACCTCTTCGTCAAGCGTTCCACGGCGTCGGCTGCGACGAAATGTCCTCATCAGCGGCTGAGTAATGGATCGCTGGAAGACGGAAAGAGTCTTTCGCTCCGATTTTTCAAAATCTGCCAACATCTACAAAATATTTTTTGAGTTGCAAATACATACATGTAATGCATATTTTACCAAAAAAAGTTTTTTTCACGTTACCACGAAATTGTTCATGTTCTTTGGCTAACCACTGGAACTTAACTCACGGCTAAGTTCCAGTGGTATATATAAGTCACACGTTTTCCGAAAACATTTCATCAAAATCTTTTTACATGAGCTGGCAATGAGTTCAAAAAATTTCAGAAATAGCTATGTATTTGTAATGCAAAGGGTAAACAATGATACTTCGCCAAGAGTGATATTGTGAATGGGTTGAAGTGTGGTGGTTCGACACATCGGGCAATTCGTACACTTTCGAAGCCATCGATCAACACATTTGCGACAGAAGGAGTGACCGCAGCTGAGAATCATCGGCTAAAGTGTTCTTATTCCAATTTCAATTTTCGTCACTTTCTGTCTGAGAAAAATTAAATTCATTTATGATATTTTACAATTTAAAGTTAAAACTGCTAAAATACCATAACAAATATCTCGAAAATAGGTCACTGTACATTTTAAACTCTGATTGCTTATTGCAATTTATCAAATTTATTATTATATTTTCACATATTACCTACTTTATCATTCATGTACATATATTACTTTGTTCTCAAATCACCAGTATTCTTCTGAATATGTTTGCTTCCTCGTGTGTATATGTAGTAGTTACCTCTTTAAACAAATTTTTGCACAGAAAACACGTCAATGTATCCCTTGTCATTGTTGTTGGCTGGATGGACGAGGAATTCATTGACGAAATTGATTCGCTCGGAGTACGACCGTAGTTCCCGGAAATTCCGCTGCGCGTCGAATTCAAACTTTGACGAGAGGGCGGCGCTGGGAATTTGGTCTCATTTGGAAATAATATTGCCAGATTAGACTTCATCGCTTTCCTAATTCCAAAAAAAAAATTAATTTCGTTTTATTTAAAATCATTTTGTCTGCCCAAAAAATGATCCAAATGTAGCAAAAATAAAATTAAAAATTAAAATCGATAGAATTTATATGAAATATGCAAAGAAAGTTACAAATTGCTGAAATGATTAGAAAATGGCGGTTTTCCCACATATTTTTATATGTTTACTTAAAACTTCTAATTTGCCCTTCATCAACCATAATTTACCCTTCCATAATATTGGAATAATAATAATGGGAATTTTGCCGCAAAATAAAAACAATGAAACTAATAATCTTTCATATTCAAGTAATTAAAAAACAAATAGAGTTGAAATGCCCTCAACACTCCCATTGATTTTGCATTTCAAGTTCCTGATTAATTGCAAAATGGCGAATTTTAAAATCCCCTTTGGAAATTTTGCCAAAAACAAACGATCGCGAGAATTTGGAAAACAAAATAAATGAAAAATAAAAAAACAAAAGACTAAAATTGAACCAAATGTTATAAGAACTTTCTTCAAGGCAATTTTCTGCACGAAGAAAATTTGACAATGATACTGGCTGTAATTCCCGGTTTTTGGCTGCTACTCCCGTTCGCAGTCGCATTAGGATGTGGGGGCCGAGGGGGGACTTGAATCCGTTTTCAATCGGATTGAACACAGGTGTTTCAAACGATATTTCAAAAAGTGAAAATTTGTAAAAAAACGATGATGAAAAAGGGCGGAGAAATTGGCGAAGTGCAGCGCGCCAAAAGCGA
>SAUE01000072.1:74265-93456 GCA_009724625.1 Deladenus siricidicola
AAAGAAAAATAAAACCCAAAAAAACCCCTAAATGCCCTAATTTAAGGAAAAAATATTTTAGGCTTAAGTTTGGATGGCAAACAACGGTGAAAATAAAACCGAAATTCGTCGATAAAAGTAATAAGTGAAAAGAAATTAGTCACAGCCTTTTTTGGGTAGAACTTTTAGAAATACAGAAAATAATTCATGATATATAGCGATCAGAGCTGTGACTTGACTCTTAAGGCCGCTATGTGGGGCCAATTTTAACGAAAATCAGCATTTTAATCATGACTCGATAATAATTTTTTACGTATATGATCCTTGAATGGTTTTATATTCTAATTGAAAATTCATTTCTCCAGGCACACAATTAATTTGAAGTCAAGTCAAAGACAGCTCCGCTATGATTCATTTTGATCAAACCAGAAATTATTTTGTGTAAAAAATGCATAATTAATTGATTAATCAAAGATCGATTAATCCAAGATGAGATTGCAATTTGTGCAAAAGTCTTTGCAGAGGCGATTCAAAATTTCGAACTGGAATTGCAGTAACGTGGAATCACAGGCGCTCCACTTTTTCGACAAAAAGTCGCCGGCGAAATTTAGTTGTTGTTGGGAGGACTTGGAGAAGATTTGCAAATTTGGAGAGGAGGACTTCAGCATGTTTGGCAGCGGTTTCTCGTTGGCGAACAACGACTTCAGCATTCTCCATGTGACTGTGGGATTTCCGCCGATGAGCGCGCGTCCCAGAACTTTGAATGCCTTCACCTAGAAATTATAATTTATTAGCTTAATTAAAAGCATTTAGTAAAAACACATTGTTCCCCAAACAATTTTATAGGAAAACACAATTTATAAAATAATAATTTTTTAGTGTGGGAGGGAGAGGGGCATGACCGCCGCTGACTCCCCAAACTAGTCAGGTTACAGCCGTAGTAATATCGTTCAATAGTGAAGGAATCTACCGCCTTTCGCTTACCTTTTTGCGATCACCGAATTCGCCGATGCCCTAAAATTGGCCTAAAGTGGCATTATACAGACGAGGAACCAAATTCGGGGCACTTGGCTCCCAGCCGGGCCGTTGCGCGGGCATTTTGGGTTTCAAAATAGGGGGCAAAGGAGCANATAAATTTTTTGTTTTAAAAAATTTGAGCGGGAAACTAAAATTATTTTAAATAGAAAAATTGCTGAATTTATTATTTTGCACTTTCTCTTTATTTTTCTTCTTTATTCTTTTGCTTTTGGCAAGTCTGAGCAGTCCATACAAATTACCGAGAATAATCGTACCTGTAGCGTACACATAACATCACGATTTTTGCGCATTACGGTGGGAAAGTCGTCCCTTCCGAGATGTTGAAAAGACTTTTGCGCGTGCATCCAAACCATATCCGTGAAATTTTTCTTCAAACGATCGTCAAAACACATCTTTCGTGTGCAAAACGCCAATCCCATAGCCAATGCCAAATCACTACAAAAGTTTTATAAAACCGGCCAGTCATTCGCATTAAATTTATTTAAAAAAAGTATGAGAAAATTTTCACCATAATTGGCACTTACTTATTCAACAATTTATTTGGGCACTTGCGCACAATTGCGTAGTGCTTTTGGGCGTGCGTATTGTCGCCGTGGCGCCAATACAACCCACAAGTGATCAAATGCGTCCACCACGTGCACAATTCGTCGCCCGAGCCGGCCGTACTCGCAAAATCACCGCCGCCACTCCAGTCCAACATGCCCGAATCACTGGCTAGAAACGTGAGTTTTCAAACGGAATGCCAAAAGTCCATACAAAACATAACAGCCTAATTGATTTATCTTAGCTAACCATGTATATATTACGGTATGTATACTATATGGTATGTATATTATACGGTATATATATATATATTATACGGTATGTATATTATACGGTATGTATAATATACTGTATGCATATTATACTGTATGTATATTATACTATGTACATTACACTGTATGTTATGGAAAAAAGATTATTGTCCACCTTGGCTTCATAAACTTCATAGTAAAGCAAATTTATTCCCTAGAGTTTATCCTTATTAAAAAATGAAAAAATTTGTATAAAAACTAGCGTGCATGACAGAAGCCTGGTATAGTATATGTAAATTGTATATCGTTAAAAATTGCAAAACTAACTTTTTGTCATTCCGCTGACTGGGGGATTTTGCGGCGAAGTGCAAATTTCGAGAAGCAAATGCGAAATCTCAACAAAATCCGTGAAAGTGCCACAACTCGACGAATTGAGGGTGGAGAGTTGATGCATTAAAAATGCTAACAGATGCACTTTAAATGCACTGGTCAGACATTCCATAGGCTTTGCTAAAAAAATAAAAATAAATAATTTGAATTTTTTTTTTGAAAATAATTGAAAAACCTACATGATATTTGCGCTTCAGAAAAAGGATAGTTGAGCGGTCGTTTTACGCCGCGCAAAACCTCCGCCACGACGTCGTCGTGCGCGTCAAAAAATTTGCGGGCCAGAGGATGGAAAACCCACTGGACGGCGCGCACGTCTGCGCCGTCCACCATTTGCGCCTTGCGGACGTGACGACGCGCACGCCGCATAAAATACGCGTAGACGAGCCTACCCGCAAACTTGGCGCACGTGAATTTGGCGCGTAATGCGGCGTTTATGTAGATGTCGGCGCGCAGGCGATGCGTGACGCCATCGCGCGAAATTCCGGCAGACTCCGCCAAATTCACGGCCATTAGCGCCAAATTCAGCGCTCCGACCTCGCTCAATTCTATACCGTTCACGCCGATTAAATGCAACTGAAAGTGAATTGCGTCAAAGTTTTGTGCGGGGCATTGTATTGAACATAAAATTTGCTGGGCAATATAACAGTAAAAAGAAAAGGTGGAAGTTGTAAACGTAAGAGAATTTGCAATTTGATATATTGTCAAATGCGAAATTACACCTTATTTGCGCGTTTCTTCCAAAAAGATCATTTTAATAATTGAATATTTGAAAAAAAATTAACATTAACATCTATTGGTGGTCCTACTAAACTTCCCCCCCCTCCAGAATTTCAAAACTATTTTTACGTTTTCTAAACCAGTTTTTCTATAGACCAAGATTAAATTTTTGTTAAATTTTTAGTTCCAAACCAGAGCTGTGACCAGATTGAATCTTAGGCCGGTTCATGTATTTTTTTCACCGGATCCTGATTACACGCCAAATGATCATTTTGGAAGAAACGCGACTTTATGATTTTCTTGGAAGGAACACTAAAACACTAAATTACGCACTTGTTTGACGTTGAATTGACATTGCTGTAAGGAATGAATATTATAACTTTCGATTAACAAATGATAACAAAACCAGCTGCACGTTAAAATTACCGCAACAAAAGAAAAACTTAGAGACCAACTGAATAGAAATGGTTTATTGCATCGTTCCCGTCATGCAAAAAAAAGTTTTCCCATAATAAGCTGACCTGATGAATTTGATGATAGACGAGCGCGGTAGCCGCATGCGAACGGCAGACGGCAATGCTCGGTTGAGTGGCTGAGCGTCGTCGACGCGCTAGCCACCGCCCTATCCAAATACCGTTCAGCACATGGCGCACAATTTGCCACACCATGGACGCCATCTCTTCGACGCTGCCCGCACGCGGCAAACAGCGTCCCAGGCTGTGCAATGCGTCCGTCAGCTGACGCTGCGCTTCGCGGTAGTTGCGCGCCGCTACCGCGCGCCCGGCGCATTGCTTAGCGGTCAAAAACGCCTGCCATGTGGGGCCGCGCCCGTCGGCCACCGGCTCACTGTAGATGAAAAGCCTCATTAACACAAAAACCACCACCAACGTGTTCAGCAGCCACACGAAACCGCGGCGAATCGTTGCTTCTTGGAACCTAAACGCGAATTTGTGTGTTAAAGGCGTGTGTGTTAACAATTTTCCGTCGCCGGAGCCTTTCAGTCAATTTTGTTGGCACTCCGTCAATTTTTTCTAAGCAAAAAGTCACACAATACATTCAAAATTTAAAAAATAGAAATAAGCCAACCAACTAAATGGTTTTTTGGTTCTTTTAATAAATTTACCACCGGAGACAGCCGTATTTTGGTGCTTCCTAACACTTTCAAAAAATTGACTCCCACATGAGATGAACACACAGCACTGGTTAGAGGGGTTTTGCATTTATGCAAATTAAATATTTCATTTCAAAATACAAATTCTTATACATACATATATACTTCTTGCTTAAAAAGTAAGAATGTATTATTATAATATATAGGAATTATTATAACATATAGTAGAGAATTTGTTTAAATTAAAATAATAATTGTGTTTAATTAATTACTTATTATTAATTAATTACTTATAATAAAAATAAATTTATTAATTTTTTATTTGGAAAAAATACCTTTTCAACTTTTTTGAATTTTTTTAAAATTAAATATTGATTAAAAATTATTTTTGAAAAGCTTACGCATAAATGGAAGAGCTGACGCTTCCGCGACCATCGCCCAGCGCCGCGGCCGCGTCAATGTCGTCGAAGGGCGTCAAATCGTCGGAAATAGCGCGTAACGTGCGATGATGCGAGTAGACATGTGGCGGAGCGAAGTTTTCATGCGCCGTCGTCGCATCAATGCGCGCATCGTGCGCGTCTTGCGCGCTAGACGCCGACGGCGACAAAATCAAGGAAATCGGATTGAACGCCATCATCACGAACATAAACACGCACAGCGTGATTCGTTGCGATTGTTGGCTGTTGAGCAGCTGCTTTTTCACGCTGGGTGCCGATGCCGTCGTCGTCGTCGTAGCGGCGGCGGGCGTAGTGGACATTTGTTGTAGCGCAGAGGTGGCTACGGTGATAACCGCCGTTGTCGCAAACGCGGTAGGCGGTGAACCATTTGTTGGCGACTAAAAAATTAGCGCATTTTTTGAAAAAATGCGCTAAAAAAGCAAAAATTAGGAAAAATGCGAGGCTTTCTAACGCCTCCAATTTGAATTGGCATTGTGAAATATTACGTCAAAAATATGAATTTTAGCAAGACTTACCGCTGAGTTGGAGGAACTATCGGAGTATGGAAACTTTTGTTGCTGTTGGTGGGCGTGGCGGTGGGCGTGCGGCGAGTGCGTCTGCTTCGCCGCGCTCGAGTACTGTAGTGACGAGGGTGCGCAAACGCCGGCCGCCTCCATCATGGCGCGTAGATGGCGGTTCTCGCGCGCTAGATCCGCGTTCTCGGCACGCAACTTGTTGATATGCTCGATAGCTTTGCGAAGTGTGGCCGACTTACTCAACTGCAAATTCCATACTTTGCACTTTTTTATTGCTGGCTTTGTGTCTAGGGAATAAAAACCGAAAATCGCTAA
Organism: Deladenus siricidicola; assembly: GCA_009724625.1. Lineage (NCBI taxonomy): Eukaryota > Metazoa > Nematoda > Chromadorea > Rhabditida > Sphaerulariidae > Deladenus > Deladenus siricidicola. The sequence goes on from SAUE01000072.1 coordinate 79,583, forward strand.
TTTAAGCAAAAAAGTGGAATATTCACACAAATATGAACATTTCGATTTTTGAAATATTTGTAATATTTTGTGATCGCGGTTGTGTAATATTTACTACCAAAGTGTTTTCTCTTTGATCTCTCTGAATCCTTAATCCGAAAATTCCCTTTGCCTAATGCTGGCTGGCTGGCTGGCTGGCTCACGAGCGAGCGAGAACCGTGGCTGCGCATTTGTTTAAAAAAGTGTCAACTCTATACATAATTCACGCCTAGACTAGGCCTAAACTAGGCTTAGGCTCCCTACTACGTGACTTGCCTACTCGCTTAAGGCTCAGGCTCCGCATACATCAGCATATAATAAATTATAATCTTAGAATGGTGAATATTGGCTGCGCATACATATATAACATTAAACAACATCATAATGGCACAATGCCTAGGCATTTGTCGTGAATTTTATATAAAGTTGTCGTTTTTTTGGCAATTTTGTCAGTTTTGACACACCCGCGGCCACGTCCTACCCTAGTTCCCCACCAAGTCCTCTACCTTGGTCTCGTCGGAGGCGAGCATCGCCTTGAGGTAGTTGATGCGGTCGTTGATGGAGCAGCGATATTTCTTCTCGATCAAATTGTGCGCGGTTCGCCGCTCTGTTTTTGGACCTAAAATTCAAATAATTTTTTGACAATACAATAAAAACTGAATGTGCTCTCGATGCTCTCGAATTCCATTTTTGTGATGATGTAATTTTTTTAATTTTTCGTAATTAAAATTATTTTTGAGCAAAAAATCGAAAAATATATTGAACTTATAAAAGAAATAAAATAAAAATTTCACAAAATAATATTTACTTTTAAATTGTGAATAATAATTTTAAACTAAAAATGAATAATATTTTATAAATGTAGCTTTATAACCATACAGGTTGTTAAAATTGAAAAAATATAAAAATTAATTTTTTTACAAAAAATTTTTACGAAAAAACACTTTGAACTTTTGATTAAATAATAATCCTGAACTGTGAAAGTAAATAGAAAATCTCAGAGAACGTTAAATATGAAAGAATAATATATACAATAATAACAATAAATTCTTAGGAACTCCGTTAGGTTGTGATGCTACTGTTTCTTACAACCTGTATGGTTATAAAGCTACAGTGCACACCTAAGCGCAAGCGCCGCTGGCTTAGCTGCAGTGGTGACTTGGGTAACTTTTGGCTTGACTTGGGTAAGCGGTTCAGTCGTTTCCTCTCTTCTCCCTTTTGACTTTTTCATTCTCCTTAATACATATAATGCTCGCAGGCAGGCCATCTCGCCGGCCATCTCTAGATATACACTACAGCGCAAAAATTTTGAAAGGATGAAAGTATATGAAAGTATACTGATTTTGAAAAATTTTAAAATTATTTTTTTGAAATTTAAAAATTAATGTTCGAAGAAGAAAAAAGATTTTTTTCAAATTTACCACGTTTTGTGGGTGAGATGGGAAAGGGCTGTTCCGAGGAGTTTTGCGATTGGCTGCGCGCGTAGCTGGGCGACTCCGTGTCGGTGTCCTCGTCGTCCTCGTCGCCCGACTCGTCGCCCTTCCACTCGCCGGCGCGACCGTTCGTGCCGCCCATCGAGAAGTTGGTGGCGGAGAAGAAATCGCCGTTAAAATTGAGGCCCGCCATCGAGCCACTCAACGCCAATGGCACTCGATTTTCCGCCTAAAAATTTGATTGTGCCCAAAAATAAATTTTTTATTCGTTAAATAAATTTTTTTAAATATCCATCTACTAATAACAAATATAATCTACAATAAGTACCGGTGTTAGAGCTGAAAATTTTTTCCTATCTTTTACACTTTTAACTTAAAACTTTGCTTAATATACATACATTCATACCAGGGGTGGTAAAATTTGCGATTTGCGGTTTTGGGGCTTTTTTTTGAGCAAAAATTTGCGATTTGCGAAAAATCGGCTATTTTTCACAAATTATTCGCAAATCTTGAAAAATGGAAACCAGTTATTTTTTCAAATCCGCGATGTATACTTTGGTATAGCATTATTATCGATCCTATTGCGGAGACATCAGTAAACGAATTTTTTCAGAGTATTTTGGCATTGTGTGCAAAAAGCAAAAAGTGGAAATATCAATAATATACAGTTTTCTGGTAGAAGAAAAATCGAAGTTTTTAATGTTTGAAGCCCGTTTTGGACATTGTTGGCAACCGATTTTTTCCCCAAATGTGATTTATCGGATGTAGAATTTTATGCTCTGTCCGAAAATTGCGTCGGATTTACGGAGACTTTTCCACAATTTGTTCGCAAAGGGCATTTCCAAAATCTGTTTTTTGTTAAAATGAGGTCAAAAAATTGACTTTTCAAAAACTCTGACTGCTACATCTGAAAGAGCTCAACAAGGCCCGTCGAATGGCTTTTTAATGATAGAAATTGATCAGCTGCAAAAAAAGTTATTCCAGTTTGAAGAAAACTGCACTTTTTGACGTTTGGGCAACTTTGAACGACCATATCTCAGCTTCTACCCAACCAAATTCGCCCAAATTTCTTCTGAGCTCTAGTCTATCCTTATACTAAAGATAGGTGCATTTTTAAAGAAATCCGAGACATTCACTTTTTTTATTGTCAAAAAAGTTGGTCCAGTTTTAGAAAAAATGTCCTTTAATTTAGCGAGAATTCAGAATTCAGAAATCCGCCCGACTCTGACACATATGTACATATAATCACAGTCTCGTGTGAAAGTTAAATTAATTTTTTTAATTTTTTGTTAATTTTTTGTTAAAGTTAAAAATTTCATTTTAAACTTACCAATCCAATCGAATTCCCCATTTCATATCCGTTAGCGGCGGTTGGCGTTGGCGTTTTGGCGAGGGCGGCGTTGTCCGCTGACGCCACCAAAAGCTTTTTTGGCAATTTTCGCTTTGAAGCGGGCGCAGCACGCTTGCCGTCGCCCTTTGCCGCCGTCGAGCGCGTCGCCGCCGACTGCGATGATACTTGCAGCGCGTGTACGGTAGGCGCAAATGTTTGCTCTGTGTGCAATTGCTGTTGCGGTGTTTGTTGTTGCGCAAAAAACGAGGACGGCGGCGGGTCGAGCGGCGGCAACGACGCCGTCGACGCCTTCTGATGCTGGAGTCGCGCGGGTCGAGCGCGCTGTGACGTCACCGTAGCGGCAATGTCGACCGCGCTGTTGTTACGCGACGATCGTAACGTCTCCAACTAGACATTATACGTATGTACAAATTAATACATATGTATAATACAAATTAAAGATTTCAGTCAAGTTAATTAGATTGTTTAACCTTCTAAAATATTTTTATGTGGCATCAAAAAAAATCAAAAAAGTGGTTACGGGTTTCTGGTGTAAGTATTTTCTATTATAATTTTTTTGAAAAAAAATCCATCCAAAAATCTGATATAAACAGTAATGTAACTTGCATCCAAAATCCGAACGCATCCGGACTCAAATTTACATCGTTTTTGCATCCGGATACATATGAATCCGGCTTTTTGTATAATTTTTGCATCCAAAATGAACTTTTTGAATCATTTTGCATCCGAAATGAATCCAAATTTTGAAAAATACGTTTTGCACTGGATGGACCGATGCATTTTGCATGTAAGTTACAGCACTGACTGTAAAAGGTAATTTTCGAATAATTTAAAGTCAAATTTTTTAAAATTTCATTAGCGGTTTTTTCTTTATATTTTTTATACTTTTTAGGATATTACAACATTAAAAGATTGCAAAATGTTGTGAATACATTTTTTGATGGTCAATTACGAAAATTACGAATTACAAATTATAAATTGCGAAATTACGAGATTTTTAGCTTCGTAGTGACGAATTACGAAAATTTAATTCAATTATGAATTACAAGTTACGAAAATCATTTCTCGTAATTACGCACATTTTCCTGATTCCAATAGCTAAGGTTAACGGTATTCACTCAATATTGTGTAATTGTAAATAAATATTGTTGTTATTGTTTCAAACGCATATTAGTGCAAATATTGTTATTATTTTATACTTTCGTTTACATATGCATATATCCCCTGTACTACCGTATCACCACTTCAAACCTACTTCAGTGGGCGACATCTCCAAAAGCATTCGAATCAATTCCGTCTTTGTGCTGACTTGATTCTCATTATCATTCTCATTGTCCGCCTCATTATCATTCATGTCGTGGGACGATGATAGCATGCCGGTTGGTGTGAGGATGATTTCCTGCTTCACAAACGTTTCCGACTGTTGTTGTGTTTGTTGGTGTGCGTAATTTTGGTTTTGTGCCTCCAGCTGCGGGTTACGGTAGTAGAGTTGTTGTTGTTGGAGTTGGTGAGGCGGTGGTGGTAAGTGAACTTCCTCAAAAGTCATTTTTGAATTTTTATCTTTCAAAATAACACCAAAGAGTTATTTTGAATCTTTATTTATTTTATTTTCATTAAAATTGTTAAAAAATTACATTTATGCCCAATGTATCTACCTGCTGAACGAATCCACCGTGGAAATTGGAATGAGAGGGCGCAGGCGGCGGCGGACTTGTTTCGCTCAAGTAGAATTGCGCGGAGTTCGCGGTGGGCGGAAAAACCTCACCGGCCGGAAAAAGGTCGGAGAGGCTCGGCGACGGCATCGAAGTCGTCGTCGTCGAGGCGGTGGCCGTCGAGCCGAAGTGGGGCATTTCCTCACAGATTGCTGCCACGTGAAGCATCTCGTCCGAAAGACCTAAACAAAATGAGTGTATATATCAATATCGTGTAAGGAAATGAATTTTCAATTTCGAGAATTAAAAAAAATCGAAAAAAATTTTTTTTTCAACATTTTTAGAAAATATTCGGGAAAAAATAAGATTTTTTTGAAATTAGAAAAATTAATCATTTTAATTTTAAGCGTACATTTTTTTTATAATAAAATTTTTTACATTGCAATTGATGTGGATTTTTGGGAGGGCGCTGGTCGAAAATATAAAAACATAATTCGATTTCAAGATTTGCTGTCAGCGTTTTCAAATTTTCTGTCTGTGCAACAAAGTGGTAAATGAAGTTCACTAACTTTACACACTTGAAAAAAATTTGCCGGTTAACGTGAACGAAAATAAGTCTTTTTTTGTTAAATTTTTTGATAGTTAATTACGAATTGCGAAATTACGAATTGTACAATTACAAAGTTTTTATAATTACGATTACGAAAATTATTTAGAACTACGAATTACGTTTACGAAAATAATTTTTCGTATTTACGCCCTGCGCGCGCGGATCCTTTTTTTAAGTGAAGCAATTAATTTCCCATTTTTCGATAACTTTCTAAGTGTAATTTTTATGGAACTATTTTTTGTGCGTTGTTTACACGAGTTTTTTTGGCCACGGGTTTGCTATGTATCAGGGGTTAGAAAATTTTCGATTTTCGGTGTTTTTTCTTTTCGATTTTCGAAATCACTAGTGTCTTTCGAATCTCGATTTTCGAAAAATTGGCCGTTTTTTCGAAAAATTAAAAAAAATTCGTTTAATTTTTTGAAGAAATACTATAATCAAAATTAATTCAAAATGTAGCATTTTTATGAGAATATACGAGAAAAAATTTCTAAAATTTGGCCATTTTCGACTTTCGATTTTCGAAATTCGATTTTTGAGATTTTGAATTTTGGATTTTCGAAATCACGAGGGTCTTTCGAATTGAGATTTCGAAAATCGAAATTCAAATTCATTTTCGACTCACCTCTGTTATGTCTACATGCGTCAAAATTTCAATATGTATTTACCCGAATGCAGCATGGTTTGCGAGGCGTCGTCGATGCTGCCGCTACCGCAAATTAGCATTTCGTTGTGGTCGATTTGCGCATCTGCGTCCAAACGGCTCTCGATGTGCATTGCCGCGTTGTTTTCGTGCAAATTTGAGCTGAACATTGACGTCAAATCGCCAAACTGACGCGCTTCGCGATCCGCGCCGAAATGGCTGTCCGCGTACGCGCCTCCACCGCCGCCCATAAAAGCGCTGGGCGACAAAATTTCGGTGCGTGGTGCAAAATTTGCACTCGCGGACATCAAATTGTCGGCGAAGTTGTGCGCCGCCGCTTTGCGCGCTGCCTGCTCGTGTGGCCGATTTGCGTAGAAGCCGTCCAATGGCGAATTTGTGTGCGAATTTATAGACAGCGGAGCGCCGAAGTTTACGTCGCCTACAATTATAAAAAGTATTAGTTTATTACGGTATGCAAAATAATTTTGATTTTTTTATAATGTAATTTTAGAAAAGTACGAGTTGCCTACGGCAAGATACTGCACAGTAAGATTGTATACCGTAGTACTTTTATTGTATACCGTACGTAGTATTTGTATTGTATACAGTACATGTATTATATACAATACATTTACTGTATATAGTACATACTGTATACAGTATGTAAATGCACGTACTGTATACAATACATGTATTGTATACAGTACGTGTATTTTATACAGTACATGTATTTTATACAATACATGTATTGTATACAGAAGGGATAATTAAAATTATGTACCGTAAAACTTAATTTTGCAAAATAATTTTAAAATTTTCGCTTACTTGCAGTCGCATCGATGAAATATTGTTGATGATTGTTGTTGTTAGCATTGGTGTTGTTGTTGATATTATTGTTGTTATGAGGCTCAAGGGTTGTGTGATGCATGAAATGGGTTTGGCTGGCGGGATGGTCCTCGCTACGGGTACGATAGCCGTGCGACAGTAGTAACCGTTCCTCGCCGCTACAATGCTTTTCGCCGCCGCCGCCAAAATTGCTGATGTTCGCGCTGCTGCTGTCGATGGTGGCGGTGTTCAGGTGACGATTGCTGTGAAAGTCGTGGTGTGAGGTGCTTTGAGGCGTGTTGTGCGCATGATTAGGGTGGTGGTGTGTTTGATGTGGATGGCCGCCGGGGTGGTGTACCTGGGCCACAGTGTTGTTGGCCATCGTATCGTCTTGTAGTAAGGATACGATATGTCCGATTTCTTCTTCGCGGTACTTCTGCTCTCCGTCGTACTAGAAAATCATTTTTTGCTTTGCAAACGCAAATTTGCAATACAAAAGTGATTCTCTTTTTATGAAAAATTGCAATTTTTGCACAAAAATTTGACAATTGGCATCGTAATGGCGACAAAACGTGCTTCAAAAAACCATAACACCAAAATGACTAATTGTATTATACAAAAAACCCAAAAAAATGGTCGCAAACTAATGAATTTGCCAACTTTTATTGATTTGTCCTTTCCAAATTTTATGGGTTTGCACTAAATTGTTATTTTTCCATTGTTATTTTTCGAATTTTTGCTCAAATTGTCTATGAAAAGATAATATAAAATTTTTTATTGTATTTCTATCGATTATTATGTATACATAAATGCTACAAAGTTGTCTGTCAATGAAAAATAAATTTGAAAATTTGTTAAATTAATCACACATAGCCCCGCAAAGTGACTATATATAACAATTTGTTACCATATTGCCGCCGCAATTTTGAATGAAGACTTCGGAATCGTGAAGGTACTGTGGCGACGGAGTCCTACTCTCGTCGAAGATCCCCTTTGCGCTAGCGCTGGCTGGCGGCGCCAGCTGCGGAACGCCGCCACTGCGATTTGTCGTGGTGACGAAACCCTCGCCAATCATATTACTTCGGATTACCTCTAAACAAGTGGCAGCTATATTTGTGATATTCATTCATTTCTTAACTTTTCTCTCCTCTCTACTAGAGACTACTAGAGACTATTAATCTCTAGCGCTCTACTAGTCTTTAGATCTCTACCAGTACTGCAGAAACTGGTCTCTAGCTATCTAAGAGTCTCTATCCTCGTTATCTGGTCTCTAACTCTGCCAGTATTAGAAACTAATCTCCAGTTACCTACTATGTAGTCTCTGGCCTTGTTATTATGTTCCCTAAACATCGACTATCTGCTATTTTGTCCAATCAAAGAACTTTTGACAGCATTTTTTATGAAATCTCTGATTGGGTTACGCAACAATTAGAAAAAATAGAAAAATCAAATAAAAAAATCATGAATTTTTTATTCAAGAAAACAACAGCGATAGTGTACTTCATAAAAGAAAGAGGAAAGAAATAAGGGAAAAGAAGAATGCTGTGTGAGTGTTCAACAAACAAGAACAGAAAAAACGGTGAAAATCAACCTTCGTATGCCAATCTAAAACGACGGAAACGCTTCGCCACAGAATTTTTAATTTTCTTAATTAGGAAACCTTTAATTTGAATTTTTGAAGCAACTTTTTATGTAATTTTTTTAGAAATTAAAAAATCTAAGTCCCAAATGAGATTGACTGCTCCCTCCCGTCCCTCCCCCTCCCCCCATTATCTATCGATCGCTTACCGCTAACGTCGTCGAGGTCGTTATCGAGCGAGAGGAATGGATCCGTCATGAAAACGTCGTTCAGCTCCATTTGCCCCGGCGGAAATGTCATTCATTACCTTTTCGACGCAATTTCCCGGATTTCAATTTGTATTAGTGGGAAGGGGGTTTATTGTAAAAAAATATGTATTGTGATGTAATAAATATTTTTTCTGCAAATTACATGTCCTAAAATCTAAAAAAATTAAATGATTTTCAATTACTTTCTGGAAAAGTGAAATTGAATAATGAATGATTCTTAATTGAAGTTTTTATTTAAAAAAATCAACAAATATTATTACTTCAGAAAGGCAGAGATATTCGCCCATTGTTAGCGTTAATATTATCATCAAAAAAGTAGGTTAATTTTTTTTATCAATTTGATAGTAACTTCGAAACGAAGAAGAAGAAAAAATAATAAAACGAAAAATTTGCGAAGTGTTCGTTTTTTTCGAAAAATAAAAACTAAGCAAAATTTCGAACTGATAATCATCATCGCCGCCACAAGTCGAATCGAGAATGAACGAAACAAGCCGGTGATGATGATGATATGAACGCGATAATGATATGAAGGCAGAAAGAAAGGCAAAAAGAAAGGCAGAAAGAAAGGCAAAAATTCAGCGAAATCGAACGCGTTAAGCTGATAAAATAAAAAGCGAAAACACACATTATTGATATGACATGATAATTGTGGAAGTCTATTTTCGCCCAAGAGTTAAGTGGGAATGCCTCGAAAGTATTTTTTGAGTAATAAAAATAAATTTTTCGCTCTTTTTTTTGACTGATAAAAGCCAAAGCATGTCAATAATAACGTGGCCCGGCTGGCTGAGTGGCGAGAAAATAATTGCATACAGTACTACACAAAATGGCACAAACGCACAATGATCATATTGAGCTTTGGAGTTTTGTGGATTGCGGCTTGTACGGTAACCATAATTATTAAACAAATCCACAATATACGTTATAACACTTCATTCTATACCGTAATATTCCAGTCTATACAGTAATAGCCCAATCTATATACAGTATACAGAAATAATAATCAAGTGCTTAATGAAAGGTATATTTTACTAATAGTACCACAGTAACTTATGATATAACCGGCTTTGTCGCTACAATCTACCTGACTAGACGAACATAAAACGCAAAAATTACGTTATGATAATACATATATGTATCCTCACTCGAATATGCCAATTTAAAATGTTTTTCAAGAATCCCAAAATTTTGAAAAATATGCGTTTTACCGTTAATTAAATTAAATTGTTTGTGGGTTTGTTTACCGTTTTTGATAAGTAATAATTCTGCAAATGTACACGTGAATTAATTGGGGAATTAATCGATAAAAAATAGCAAAATTAATTAATTAATTAAATATGTGAAAAACAATTCGGAAATAATTTTTGCACTTTTCGAACAAAAAAAATCTTATCAGTTTTTAGGCCAATTTCGTTAACATAATATGTTTGTGTTTGTTTGTTTGTTTTCTATTTATTTATTTACTTATTTCTTTTCGGAAGGACAATTTCCAAATTGAACACTAAAATGATTTGTTCATACGTAGTACGAAATTGTGTTTTAACTTGAATCCCAGTTGGGAGTGCAAATCCACTTCGCAGATACCGTATTTTTCTAGCAGAGGTGAGTCGAAAATTGAATTTGAGATTTCGAAAATCGCAATTTGAAAAACCTTTCAAAATCGAAAAGCCCTCGTGATTTTGAAAATCAAAAATTTCAAAAATCAAACGGAAAAAAATTTTTTTTTATATAAAGATGCCACGTTTTGAGTAAATTTTGACTATATTTCTTCAAAAGATCACTTATTGCTAAGATTTAATTGAACAAAAATTTGCTTCGAAATTTTCGAAAAAATGGCCTATTTTTCGAAAAAGAAAATTGAATTTCGAAAGACCCTCGCGATCTCGAAAATCGAAATTGAAAATCGAAAAATTTCTCACCCCGATACGTAGTGCTGTAACTTGAATCCCAAACATATCCGCAGACTCACTTTGCAGATATATCCATGTTAGATGTAATTATTATCCAATTAGACCCATTTCTCAGAAATGTATTCAAATTGGATTTAATTTGAATCCATTTTGAACACCTCTTGCAAAATTTCGCCTTTTCTCTCACCAAAATCGGATACATTTTTAGTATTAAATTGTATCCATCCTAAGGATTCAAAAAGTATTCAATTCAGAACACTGACATGAATTTCATACTCAAAATACTTAAAACAAAATTTATAAGCAGTGCTCTGTAGCCTGAGTCCAAGACGCCTCCGGTATACAGAAATCGACAATTTTTGTCAACTCAAGAGTGAAAACCCGGGTTTTCGTTAAATTCTTTCAAGTTAGTTTAGGTTTTTTATATCGAAAACTGGAATTTTTATTAAAAAAAACAATAGAAAACGTTAAATAAAATTTACAAAAATGCAAAAAGGGTCAAGTCAAAAAGCACGATTATTTTCATTATACATACATATGTATGTATAATGTAGACTTTTTTCAATTAAAATAATAAAACATTTGCACCATTTTTCAAAATTCAAAAATTCAAAATTCGAACATCTTTATTCAAAATTAAACGAACTAAAAAATAAAGTGCACATTAACGCGAATTGTAAAACTATTTAATTTATTCATTTTTTAAATAAAAACTTTAAATTTTAAAGTTAAAATTGAACACAATCAAAATATAGAAAATCAGAAAAAAGCGAACGTATTTCGCAAAAACAAAAATTTAAAAAAAACATTGATTGAGATTGAGAATGAGAATGAGAATTGATAAATTTTGAAGAATTTATGGAAATTGCAAGAAAAAAATTCATTGATAATTGATAGGAGGGCCAAAACGCAAAAACGAAGAAATTTTGAAAAGGCAGATAAATTTCGATAAAATATTTCGAAAAACGATGGAAAAACTGCAAATAAGAAATCAAAAATGAAACCGATAGATAGACACTGCCTGCACACACAGTCACACACACATACATACACACACGCACACATATACGCACACATATGTATGTACGCATGTATTATACATGGATGCATATACAGACACACATGACGCTATATACAAAAATACAAACACAAATACATGGGAAAATACACGACATGACAACTGCGAAAGTTTTCAGTAATACATACAAAACTGAGATTGATAATGACAAAGATGTTGATATTGATAATTTTTAGTGATTGATAAAAAGTGGCAAACGGTTGCTTATTCAAGCACAACAAAAGAAAAAAATTAATGAAATAAATAGACTTTTTCAATAATTTCAAAAATGTGACTTAATTTCACGAATTTTCCAAATGATAAGAAAATCATAAGCGTTTCGGGTAAACTCGAATCCAAGAGAGGAGGAGGGCATAACTCCACCCCGAAAATGTGTCCTGAATGGTGCAGTAGGTTAGAGCTCGTTTAACGGTCAGGAGTACCAGAAACGTATTTATGTTCTCCTAGGTTTTATTCCCTTTTTGATAAATGTGTATTTGGTTAATGGAATAACTACAGCCCCGGCAAAGACGGCAAAGCTTCAGTATATCATATTATAAGTTATGAACTTATGATCTTATTTTTTTATATCAATTCATTATGTAAATAAATTAAATAGAACGAATAAACTCCATCTAAATTCCTTAAAAAACCTTGAATTTCTTGTAAATGTTTTGTGGATACATCGGATTCAATACAAATATGTATAGTCGCCAATTTGGATCCTTTTTCGAAAGGTTAGTGTACAAAAAATTGTAGAATTTTGGCATTGTAGAACTTTTACAGCACGTGCTGCTCTAACTTTGAATCCGGCCATGACTAGTCTAGTACAAATTTCTTTCTCATTTTCTAGTTTTCGCGCATTATCTCTGCGCGCAGACAGCGCGAAAATGTCTCTTCTCTGCGTTTTTTCTTCTTTCTCAAATAAACATTTCTCTCACTCTTCTCCATACATTAATTTTGTTCGGTCATGATAAAGGAATACTTCGGTTCGGTTGTGATAAAGGAACAGTCAAAAACACCAAAGCGCTACTCGAAATATAAATTAGAAGTTTGACACATTCGAAATTTTAATGAAAAGTACATATTTCGGAAAACAAATTCTCGTAGATTGTTTTCGTTCATCATTGGGCTGTTTTTATTTTTACCGTCGCGTGAGCTTGAGCAAATCGTTGCGACTTGGTGATAACGCTTTTAGTTCTTTATCACTTTTTTGTGCTTGATTTGAGTAAGTCTACATATTTAGCTTTGCCGAAACTCATGATTGATGCTGGTTCAGTCACGCAATGAAAAACATTTACATGTTTCGAAATTGTTTTCAAAAATCGCTGATGTTTGGTTCGTGAAAAGAGAAACTTTTAAAATATCGAGTTGATTCATAATTGGTTTTTTTAATATTTTAAGGGAATTAAATTACGTTATCTGAAGACCATTTCTTGAGATCTAGTGTTGTAATTTGAATTTTGTATAATGTATGTATCCACGCAGAATGTTGGATGCAATTTGTAATTTGCATTTAATATAATTTGCATTCAATTCAATTTAATCCATTTTTGCAATGATTAGATATATTTGAATCCCTGTTGAATTCATTTGCTTTTTTACTGCTCCAATTGTATCCATTTTTAGGATTCAATTGTATCCATCCTTAGGGTTCAAAAAAAGGTATTCATGGTGACCGGTCACGGCGCACAAAATAATTTTAGTTTTAACCAAATTATTTAATTATTTCTGCATTTTTTGTAAATAAAAAGTTTTTCAATTATTTTATTATACAATGATGTAAATGGAAACATAAATAACAATAATAATAATGGCACAAATTATTAATGTGTGTATGGGGAAGATTCGTGGTTGAGCTTTTGAATCTCGAAAAATAAATATTCAAAAAGTCGAAAAATTATTTGAATTGTTTTACACTCAGCAGAGTTCGTTATAAACATAAAAACTTAATCCTATACCGACGCTGACTGCGTTTATATGTAGGGAGGGGCTACACGAAACTATTAAGTTTTTTAATTTAATACACTCTTAGACATGTGGTAAAAAATTGAATTGAAATTTTTTAGTATTTTTAAAGTTTCTCTTTGTTCGCTCAAAACAAAAGCCAAAAAACTAGGCAAATGATTATATTTTTACTTTGTAAAAATTGGCTAAATATTTACAGATAAAAACGGAAAAAAAGAAATATCAAATTGCTCCCTAGTTGTCGATTGGTTATCGTATGCAAAACGATGCCATAAATAATATTCAAAAAAGTATTTACAAATGTGAAAATCGGAATTAATTTGTACAAACGCACGTAAGTTTGCTCTAGCCTTTCATACCGAAATATGTAATTTAACAACCCCAGGATTAATTCCCCAAAAAATCGAAATTTCACGTTCATTTTTCTCAAAATTATGAACTGTAAAATTGGATAATATATGCATGCATCGCGCACAGCTAATCACAGCATAGACATCAACCAAATTCTACTCCGATATTAGCTTTCAGGTTCGAGTAGGAACAAATTACTTCGAAAAGTACTCTA
>SAUE01000072.1:102970-119243 GCA_009724625.1 Deladenus siricidicola
CATTTTTCTGGCTTCGCCTCCGCTAATATTTCATTCAAAACACATACTTCGAGTGTCGCTTTAGTTTGAGAAGTGAGCTCATCGGATTTTCGGCACCTTCACTGAGCGGAACTATGTCATCGATGGGTATAAAAACGTTCTCACGTCCACCCCAGTACGTCAGATGACCGATGCGGACGAGTGTACGCGACTCGTTGATTGAGACTACACCAATAACTTTATTAAAGTATCTAAATATTGAACATTTTAGGAAAAGAAATACTAAAAATGAAATTGCTTTTTCCCTATTCTGTGATAAGTTAAAAAATGGTAAAATCAAAAAAAAATCAAGGTAATACTGCTACAATATTCCATTGGTGAACAAAATTAAATTAGACAACGAAAACACGTTTACTCAAAAAATGAAAGAAAAAAATAGCAGAATATTTCTGAAAAAGTAGCTTTCACGAAAAAAATGTGTCCTGAATTTATTTCATTTGGAAAATAATTTTTTTAACATCTTTTTTGTAAAAATACTAAAAATTAAAAAATGTCGATTTTTTGAATTGCTCCGTTTTTCCTATTCTCTATATGAAATTTTTAACGAAAAAAATCGTAAGAATATTCTATGGGAAAAATAACGACGTCAACTCCAATCTGTATACCCATTAAGAATTACCGTGTGAAAGCGATGAGGATCAACGGTGCGGCAATTGCTGCGCCACTCATCATAGCGAACGAGGCGCTCGAAAGTTCTTCGTTCAGGAATTCATAGTAGCAGTAGGGTAATATCATGATGCTGCCCAGCGTTTGTATAAACTTCAGTCGCGCTATTAGCCCATAAATACGAATTCCGCGAAATCGGTAGACCGGTGACCTGTGACGGAAACGAAGGAATATTTCAAATAATAAGAAAAACTGTATAAAATTGATGTATAAAAAGTAAGTGATCTAAATATATGTACCATTTCTCATTTTCAACTTCAGCTTCGTTTAGTTCATTATCATCGGCATCGTCTGCTTTCTTTGAGCACAGGTGACGGCTCCGACGAATTCGCTGGCCGCCAATTCGCTGAAGGAGCTCATCGCGATTGAAAGGATTTTCGTTGCTGAAATCATACATATATTAGGTTTTAAGGGCTGCGACATTTTTTACTTTCCTACAATCTATATAAATTTTAAGTTCAAAAAATTCCTGTAATTTTTGTACTAAATATGCATTATTTTCCTGTAAATTTTCCGAAAAATAAAAAATAGCCTTATTTTAATTTGAAGCGTTTAAAATTAACCGGAAAATTTTCCAAAAAAAATTTCCGAAAATTTTGAACTTTAAACCACGAAAAAATAATTTTTTTACTCACATTTCATCAAAATTTCGGTAAATTTTTTGTGATTTTCAGCAGCTTTTCTATCCAAGATTTTTCAAATGTTCGATTTTCAGAATTTCAATTATTTTCGTTTCACCCCTCTACATCTACTACAGTCGTTAAAGTTCGAATAAGCATAGGAGGGGACCATTGCAAATATTCAATAGTTTTTTGACGTTTTAATTTTTTGAAATTTAACAAAGCTTGCAATTTTTGAAGATTAACCAAATTCTATTTTTGGAGCTGATTCTAGAAAAATTAGATACGATTAACATGTTCCATAAATAAAAAAAAGTACAAAGATTTTTTGAAGGTACGCCGCTTTTGCACTTGAGTTCCATTCAATTTATTCAGCAACCGACGACGAGCTATGGACTCGCCTAGTGGTAAATCACCATCGCCACTTCCCCACGGATCAGTGCAGGCACGGTTCGAGAATAGCCGCGA
This sequence comes from Deladenus siricidicola, assembly GCA_009724625.1. NCBI lineage: Eukaryota > Metazoa > Nematoda > Chromadorea > Rhabditida > Sphaerulariidae > Deladenus > Deladenus siricidicola. Next base: position 104,764 of record SAUE01000072.1, read on the forward strand.
GCCGGACGCAACTTCCTTAGCGCGTCGCATCCGCACAGTTTGCAAATTGTAGCGGAATACATTCCAAAGCGTGACGCTTACTATGCCCATGCTTCTAAATATTCAGCCATTTTTTCAAATAAAAATGTTAGAATATTTACAAATCCTTCTCAAATTATTTATTCTCAAATTATTATATTATTTGCTCTTCTAACAATTCCAAATTCTAATTTTCAGCAGCAAAAATTACGGTGCCCCTGATCACCAAAAAACAATTCGCCGAATTTTAAAATTTCCGACGGTTCGCCGAATTTTTTTCGTTTTCACGCATGAGTTTCACATGCTCGGCCAATTGTCATTCGGCGAACAGGGCGGGCACCAAAATTACATGTGTGGGGGCATGTGCTAGCTAACATACATATTTCCGAATGGGAGTTTGCTAATATGCCAAAAAAAGTGACATTTTGCCAGCCTACTGAAGAACACTTTTGAAGTGTTTGAAGAGCGGTTTTCAAGCTGGGTCCCACCTGCTGGGATAAGTCTAGTCGGCTAGACTTAGCCAACAAGGACCAAGAGGCAGGGAGCGTCAAAGCGACTTATGTAGCTTTTTTTATTTTTTAAGCAGCGCTTAGCTAATACAGTGGTTATCAATGCATTGATTGCAAGCAGGGATGTGCGTAATTACGAGAAATGATTTTCGTAATTCGTAACTGGGTATAATTTTCGTAATTCGTAATTACGAGGCTAAAAACCCCGTAATTTTCGTAATTTACCATCATAAAATTTTCAAAATTTTATAATTTTTTCTTTGATGTAATACACTAAAAAGTATAAAAAATATAAAGAAAAAAGACATCGTTAGAGAAAATTTTGAAAGATTTTGATTAAAATTATTCGAAAACGGCCCTTTTCATGAAAATTTTTTTCAAAAAGTCGAAAATACCTACACCAAAAAACCGTAATTACGAGCACTTTCTCGTAATTCGTAATTACGAAATTTTTTTCAAAAAGTCGAAAATACCTACACCAAAAAACCGTAATTACGAGCACTTTCTCGTAATTCGTAATTACGAGGCTAAAAACCCCGTAATTCGTAATTACGCACATCCCTGATTGCAATGCTAAAACAATTCTTACAACTTATATAAGTTATAAGCATTGTGCTTAAATTTGAAATTTTAAGCTAAAATGACTTAAATTTAGATGCCGCGCAATTCAAATCTGAATTCGAAAGGTCGTTTTTGTACAGAAAATACCAGAACATGGAATATTTGACTGAAAATTTACTCACGTGCGTTTTTCGATGCGCTGAACCCGAAAATCAAATCAGTTTTCGACTAAAGTTTTCCTGAATTTGAAAAAAGCTGTTTTCAATGAAGGCAAGAGGTAGAATACTGTAGTTTAGACAGATTTTTTCGACCTTCTTGTTTCGGCGTTCTGCATTTGTTTTACGCTAACAAGCTCTCGAGTCGGCAGCGGTTGCGCGGACTGATTTTTTGTTAGACGCGATCAAGTTTGTATGGATTCGTCTATGATGGATGCGGAACAGGGTAATGCGTCAACGTCAAATAAGTAAGTCTTATTTTGGTAATTTTGACGTTGGGGCACATAGAAAAGTGGAAACTTTTTCCGTTGGGTCCCATATTAAAATTATGTTCAAAAGCGAACAAGTAGTTTTGTCGTTAACACACCAAATCGTGATTTTTTACTGGGGGTCAGTGTTTCCAAATTTTGGCTAAAGTTAAATTTCGACTTTCCCGCACTTTTCTGGATGCCCGAGTATTCCATCAATGAGGGCAATCGATATGTCAGCGGATAGCCCATTAAAAATTATGTTGATCTGTGTAATCAAAAATGCTCAAAACCCAAATATGTGAGTGCTGTCTTCGATAGAAAAAAGCGCGGGAAAGTCGAAATTCAACTTTAGCCAAAATTTGGAAACACTGCTGGGGGTCAAGCCAATTTTTTAAAATAATTTAAATTGTTTTTTTAATTGTAAAAGGAACTTTAACATCTCCGACCTCCGAGACCTTTAACAAATTTTAGGCTACATCAATTCGCATATTTTTTTTAGAAAACTCAAGGGGATAACGAAACCGTCAATATTGCTAGTGGTGTTGTTTTGGCATCACATCATTTTCGCCGTATTATGCGCGTGGAGTGCCATCGGAATTATCGCGTTGCCAAACTCCCGCGATACGCTGACCGGAATTGTGGTCATGGTTACAATACAGGCGATTTGTGCTATTTCGGGAATCGCTGGTGCACATCAGAAAAATATGAGTATGAAAATTTTACATTTATTTAATCTTTTGTCGGTACATTTGCTCGATTCTCTCCTTCTGAAATCTGAAAATTATTGTCTGCCTCAACTGTTTGCCCTCTCTTCTATAACATTCGAAACTGCCGGAAGCAGACGTTTTTGATCCAGCCTCATATCTTTTGCGTTTTGCACTTCTTTTTGTTGCATATTTTTTGAATTATTCATTTTTATTTTTTCAAAATGTTCCAAAACCAATTCAATTAGTTTGTCGGTGCTTTTAATTTTTTCTTGAGTTAAGTTTGTTGTGTTATTTACAGAATTTACCATTTTTTTGTTTTTTACAGAGTTTATCTACTACTTCGGATGTTCACAGTGTGTTCTGGCCGCTATGGAGCTTTTCTGGGCGTTTGCATGCGTTTTTAATAGAATGATTCTGATGTTTTGTGTTTTATTGATGTTCTGTTTGTATCAGGTTTAATGTTTTCCGGCCTTTTTAAATCATTTTTATTTAATTTTATAAACGATTTTAATTTAGATTTTTTTGAGTTATCTGGCTTTTCGCTACAAAAACGTGGAGTGCGAGTGGCGCATTCTGGGATACATTTGGCCATTCAGCATCGGCGTTCACCCGAACCATTTGCCGTCTGTGGCTGATAAAATCAACGAACAACCCAGTGAATTGCCATTTGCATTCTATAATAGCTTTAGTGGTAGGGCTTTACTTAGCGGTGCTTTTTTCTTATTACGTTGGCATATACATTATAGGAGTTTGTTGAATTGTTGTCAATTGTTTTGGGAATTCCAAAGTTTCTATTTTTACGTGGGAAAAACGGAATTTTCAAAAAATGTTTTCGTGGAGTGATTCTCCTCCCCGTCCGTTAGCAATTTTTTGTGTTTTTTTGAGTGAAACAAGGTTTACGTTTTTGTTGCCAACCTAATAAAGTCGAGCTTAGATTTTGAGGAAAGTTCAGTTTTAAGTACACGATGTTTAGTATTAATTGAATTCATTGCTAATTTTTAGAAACTCGATCGCAATACAACAACAACAACAAACCCCACATCAGCGCTCATCCACGCGCTAGCGAAATTTCCTCGAGGTCTTCGTCCGTAGCCGCGCCTATTTCATCAGTTACGTCCGTCACGGCCGCTGGTGAAGGAACGGTAGCGACGTCCCTCTCGAAGAAGCTAGCAGATGCACGAGAATTGGAGCATTCGCATACGACGAAATCCGTTTTGATCACGGAAAAGGTGCCGCAAAAATCCATGCATCCGACGACGAGCGACTTGTCGGCCACCTCCTCCGTCAGCGGTGGTACTGTGAGCGCGAAGCCACAACTCGCGGAAGCGGTGGTTAAGACCAGCGACGTGAAGGATAAGATGACTCAGCGATTAGAAGTGTGTGAGCCGAGAACCGCGATAGGTAAGATAAATCGTTGATTAATTCGCTGGAATTATGTAATACGTTAACTGGCAAAAAATAGAAACTCTAGAAAAACCAAGTTTTGCTGCAGCCGCTATCGAGCTGGAAGCGAAAAAATCATCTCCGGCCTTGACTAATGCTGCACAGGTGCTTTTATGTTTTTATAAAAAAATCAGTATTGTAAGAATAATAATTTATAGCTTAGAAAAAATTAATAAAAAAGTTTCAAATTATTTCTATTTTTAGGGTAAGGCTGATGAATCGCCTTCGTCAAAGGCGCCAACAAATATGTTGGAGAAAATTTTCGGAAATGCGACTTCTCTATCCACTCCAGATCGCTTAAAACAACAGAATTCGCCAAGGAACAACAACAACGGAAAGAAAGCGGCGGCGAACGGCGGCACAGTCGACGAATATGCGAACTCCAAAAAGGTGAGCATTTACATATGTATGTGTATGGGAAGGTGACGGGAAAATTTTCGTTTACCCCATGGCAAAGGGAAAGAACTTGCATTTTCGGAAAGTGGGAGACGGAAAATTATGCCACCGCTGTTCTTGCGCAATAAAATTTGAAATTCTGGGTAGATGTGTCGTATTTTGATATGTGCATATCGTCAATTCGTTTTTAGCATAGGCGCACGGTCGTCTCCCCACGTCGTACCGCTGACGATCGCCAATATTATCATCCTGAACTTCAACTTCCTTTAAGCGTAATTTTTTATACTATAAAATTTGATTTGGCAAAAATTTTTTTAATTTTTTCTACTTTTGTTCAATTAAGCCGTCCGCGTCTGTGGAGGAGACGAAAGCCGCTCAGAGAAATAGTGGTAAGTCAATAGCCAACACAAAGAAGTAAACTATTTTTATTATTTTTACGGTCCTTTCTTCCATTGAAAATTATTAGCTTATAAATCTGAAAAATAAGAGAAAAAGTAATAAGTTTATTTATGAATGTAATTCATAATATTTTCATTAATTGGAAGAAATGTCCACGTTTATATATATAAATTCTAGTAAGTACATATTGTTTTAAAAGTGTTAATCCGTAATAAAAATTATCCGAATATTAGAAAAACATTAAATACTTGAAGTCTTATTAAAAGTGAATGTTAAAAATTAGGCCATCTACAAACTATTCGACTAAGAACATTTTATATTATCGCAGAACCGAAATTCAAACTTTTTATACAGACATTTTTCGGCAATAATTAAGTACTGCAATTGAAAGACCACAACAGAACCATAAACAAATAAAACACCTCGTTGGCTTCGGAATTTTGGAAAGCGTTTTGTAGTAAATTAAGTCAATTTTTTGGAATAAACAAGCCAAAGAGGTGCTTCTCAAAAGCGCCTAAAATTTCCTAATCAATATAATCTCTCCAAATAATTTATAGAACTATATATGTAGATAAAACGTCCTCCGAATATTCGATCATCCCGACAAAAAACAGCCTACGATATTGGAATCGTTGAGCGGCAGCGCGAAGTAATCGTGCGGGTCGCTGTTCACGCCAAACGAGTCCTCGATTACCTCCTCCTCGACACACTCGTCGTGGTGGACGTCGAGAAAATTGGCGTCCTCCGACAAATTTAAAATCGGATGTTCCCCGTCGGAAGGTTTGGAATTGGAAAGCGGAGAAATTGCTTCGACATTCACGTCCCTATTTTCAAGCAGAATCTTCGGCTTGTGTCGCTTGGGCTGCGGCGGTCGGAAGAGGCGCTCATCGAACTCACAATAGGAGACCGACTGCGAAGTGCCGTCCGGCGAATCTGCTCCACGAATCGTATTCAACGCGGTTGAAACGCGCTGCTCCAATCTCTCACGACGAATCGGATGACGAGCAACGACAACGGCGTAGTCGCGAATTTGCTGAAAGAGACAAGATCGAAGTCAACACGAAAGTCAATATGACATTTACATATTCTTAGGAAGTGGCGTCGCCGGGGAGTGGGAGGCGAATTCTCCTTTTTTCATTTTTTTAAATTTTTCAAAAAGTCCTTTCCTTTTGTAAAAAATGAAATTTTGGCAATGAAAATAAACAAAATTTTCACTAGATTTCCTAGCTTTCTTTTATTTTTCTCCAAAACGTTATTCAAGGTAATTTAAGATGGTTACAGAGAATAATCGAATTGAAAAAAGTTGGTCAGGGAGAGGAATTAAAGAAGTGATGAATCCACCCCCCCCCCACATTTCCTGGAGACGCCACTGTCCTTGGGAATGCTTGAAAAGGGCAAGGACGCAGTTACAGTCAAGCATAGAAACCTGGCCAAAATTGTACTAATGTATTTGTTGTGAGAAATGTGTAAAATTCATGCAAAAATATTACATTGAGCATGCAGTCAATTCGGTTCAAAAACTCGTCAGCGTTCGGCGGTTCAAAATCAGGAGTGGCAGGCATCTCCAGCGCGATATCGAGTGGCGAGTGAGGCAAAGACGGAACGTTAACCTCGCTTTTCGGCACCATCGTCGGCGTAGGCGTCAACGGATCCGTTGAGCTGCACTCAACCTCATACTCAACGTCGTTCAACGCCCAATGGTCCGCATATTGCGCCAATTTGAAGTCGAAACGCTCCGAATTGACGCGTCCCGTCTTGTCGATTTCGACAATATCGCCGTTCTCGGTCAAGATCACCTCGTCGATCCCGTTACCGCCTACTTGATTCACCAATCGACTGCAATTTTTTTAGGTTTTTTGAAAACTCGAAATAACTTAATAAATATGCATCTGAAGTGCCCTTTAGCCAAAATTCTCAAATTTTCTACCCCTCCAAACATGGATTTTTTCTTCGAAAATGAAAGCAACTTACCGATATTCCTCCAATTGGTCGTACGAATCAATGAAAAACATTTGCGGATGCGAAATGTTCCGGTGTTCATTCCTTTTTACTTCTGATTGAAACCTAAACACCAACAAAGCTGAATTCCTAATACAAATTTGTCGAAACAAAATTTGGAAATTGAACAAAAAATCCAAACTGATTTCCACAAAATATTTACGTAAGCTCGCAAAACGGCATCCCACAACCAATACGAGGTTTTGGCTGAGAAATTTTGCTGTTTGACGCCTTCATAAGACTTGGGGTGGCGAACACGGGCTTTGGATGTTCGTTAGGGTCCGCCTCTCGTAAACGCTTCATCGCGAAAGAATTATTGCGCGCGAAGCTACGGCGACGTGAGTCGAATCCGTTCTTCGCCGTTAATTGCTCAACGATTAACTTTCGCGTCTCCGCTGATAAATGCTCTAAAATCATACTTTATTAATTTACCTACATATGTACATGTAAAGGAAGGTTGTATTGTTGCAAACGGTATCCACATATGTAAACACTACAAAACGAAGTTTTCTAAAAAAATTATTCTGTGGAATGTAGCGTATTGCATCCATTTATTTAACGAATAGCACAAAATTTGCTATTTTTTATGAATCTTAATATTTTTGCAAGAAATATAGTCGAGCGCAAATTATTTGAGATTGTAATGCGTGTATCTTCTCGGTAAATAATTTTTTCCTTCAATAAAATTTTAGATTATAGTTTTACTCTAATGTTCTCTTACCATATTCGCCCTTTCCTTCCTCAATCAACAGTAGCAGTTTCTGAAATTTCAGTTTCGGCTTCTCTGGATTGAGGCGCAACTCAGAGTTGGCGCGCAAAAGCGCCCGTCGACTCCAAACCACGTGCGCATCACAGTTCTCGTTTTTCTCAAAGTTGCAGATGTGATCGCCGAGCGGATAGTCGGGACTGACTACAAAACAATTGTCATGAACAATTACGCGCGCTCCGGGATTGGAGGCGATCGGATTTGTGAAGCCCTGCGCGAGGAATTGACGGCGCGCCTTTTCGTGCGCTCCACGGCAATGGACGCAGCGATATGTTTCGTTCTGACTAGTCTGATTGCGACGCACAAAATACCTAGAATTTACCAAACATTGTAAAATGGAACTATTATGAAATTTCCGTCCCACCCAAACAACTTGTTAAGTACTATATATATATATTTCGTTTATAGATTGCATTCTGTTATAAATGTTATTCATCGAAATATCATCCAGCCTGAATTACGGTTAATACGGTTGATTACCATTCCGAGCATTTGCCGGGATGGCGTCGTGAGTCATAGACGAGCACGTGGTTTTTGCGTTGTGAGGAGTCGAAACGGAAGCGAACCGGTTCAAAATCCTGCATTAGGATTGGCAAATTTGAGGCCGTTTCCATTGTAGTCATTGTGGGCGCCGTCCTAAAGCGTTTTCTCAATGAAACATGAATCTCCGAGAACAAACTCCTCCCCCAAACAAAATCTGAAAAACAACTTCGAGGTTCAGCAATCAAACCGCAAAATTTGCGGTTGTAATTGATCTGTGGCCGGTGCCTAATTGGCCAAAGACGATTTGTGAAACATGCTTTTTATTGAAAAGATGAAATATGTTTTGAATGAAAAATGCCAAATCGCTTAATGCCAGTAACGCTAATTTTCAAAGGTATTTTGGATATCTAAATCTCGTTGAATGATGAATCCTGCCGGATGAATATAATTTGCTGAAGTTTGGTTTGGGTGAAGAAATTTGTAAAAGTTGAACATCTGTTGGATCTTTTCGCTTCGCTGCAGTCGATGACGGGCAAACCCACGCCAACGGCCAAGGAGTTTCAATCAAAACTTACACATGTAATTTTTATAATAAAATCTTTAGTTAAAGACTTTTTTTGCAAATGCTTTACTTCGAGTTCAGGATGAGGAGTGGCTGAAGGAATTTCAAGACGCTTTGAGTCGGAATGCGGCGCTGACGAACTCGGTCTCATCCATTCTAGACGACTTCCAATACCGGATAACCAGCTTGTCGAGTAATGTGTCGTCTCTCTACTCAAAGACCAGTGTCGTACAGCGTGAACAGCAAAGTATTTTATTTTTATTTTTAAAGACTAGAAGATATGGAAATATTGATACAAATTCTACAAAAGATACAAAAAAGTGATTTGTGCTTTTAAGGTGCAACTAAAACAACTAAAACGTTTTCAAAATGTTAATAATTTTTTTATTAGACGTAAAAAAGCTGTTGGGCATTGTCGATGCCACAATACAATTTCACGGGAAAACAATGGATTTTGAAAATACAATTCGTGACGGAAATCTGCTCCATAATTTAACTGAATATCTCGAAAAAATGAACAATTTAAAGGAGGCAATCGCTTTCTTCTCCACGCACGCCACCTACCAGAGCCAATTCTGTCATATGGTCAGCCAGTTTAATAATTTATTTATAATATATAATCAATTTATTATTTTATTTATCATTCTGTTTATTATTTTAGGAGCAAATTTTCGAGACCGGTTGTGAATATTTGGAAGCGGAATTTGGAAATTTTGTGAAATCTCGATCGATAGTGCTTGACCCGGCAAAAATATTCGAATGTTTGGACGAGGAATATGGTATATTAAATTTGATTTTCTTTTAGATTATGGCAATTAAGTTTTACAAAACTGCATTAATTATATGGCATAATTTTTTGAGAATTATTTTTGTTCGCTTAGAAATGCCGAGTTTTCGTCTGTCGACTCTGGACACGATTAAGGACCCGCAAAAGTTGAACCAAATGGCTAGCTGGTTCATTGCGAACACGTCTCGCACGCAATATCTGAATTATTACGTGAACTATCGTTCCGAAAACATGCTCAAGACCCAGAGGATTGTGGGCGAACAAAGCGCTCACTCAAGCACAACACATACCATATCACGAGTGTCAAAGACGCAATTTATTAAATCGTATCTTTTATATATTTGATTTTTTGTTGTAACTTTTCAATGGCTCTTTTTTTTTGGGGGGGGGGGAGTGAGTGGCATGCTCCGAGAAAATTTTTGGTTGTTTTTTATTTTTTATACATTTATTTGATTTTTCGGTTTACAGTTTTTTTGGGCATCCGCCATGTTGAGAAAATGTTTTGGGTTGTTTAAAGTAAATCGAAGTTAAAACTTTAAAGTTTTGGGTTTTGCACCCCCTCCCCCATTTGTAAAATTTAATCTTAAATTTTTTTGTTTTGCCACTCCCCATTACGAAATCCGAGATATACATCGAAAAAAAGCTGTTACTTTTGATAGTTATTTCCGCATTTTTAGCGCAATGAAAGATTTTTTTTTATTAATTTCAAATACTTTTTATGATTTTTTTTGTGTTTAGGGCGTTCAAAAAAGCAGCTGGGAAGATCGGCGATAAATCTGGTTAATTTGTTTGGCTTAACTTAATTTCATATTCTCTTTTTTATTTATATTTTTTAATTGAAAATAACAATTTAGTGGACGTGAACGATAATGCGCAAAAAGATCACACTATTTCCATTGCCCTATTTATGCTTTCGTCCACGTTGACATTGATTCAGGTTTTGATATTTTTATTTATTATAATATTATTTTTCGTATCAATTTTTTGGCGTATATAGGATTTTTGAATGTGTGGAGGCAACCAACTGACTTTTTCAAATAACATTTGAATCTTCTTTATACACTTATTTATATAAAAGTTTGATTTTTAGCTGGAAACGAAAGTTTGTGCTTCAGTTTTTTCAAATATAAAAGTTGAAGCCGATGTTTTACGACGAACCATCAGATCACCTCTAGTAAACGTCATGACACACGTTTCGGTAAGGCACCCATACAATATTAATATTTTTATCTGTAAAGCAATCGTTTCCAGAAAGTGGCGGAGTCTTTTGATGGAAATTTCGAGGCCTTGCTTCCTTTGATCAAATTCTTCATGAAACACGCCAACCAAATGAGCTCGCTTTGTGAAGTGATTTTTTTAAGAAGAAAGATTGCAGATTTTCAATTGGTTATAAAAATAGTATAATTTTCATTTATTCTGTTGTTTTCATATTAATTAACTGAAAATTAATTTACTATTTACAGAATATTGGCGAAGTGTCGCTTTTTATCCGCGCCCGTGGGTCTGTCAAACAAAAGGGTGTGAATTTGATTACGGAATTTATTGAACGTCTGACCGTCGATCACAATCGTTTTGTGCCGGCGGATGGGATTGTGCATCATATAACGTCCGCCACCCTGAATTTTTTGCGATTATTGGCGGAAAATCGACCAACCGTGGCCTACATTTACGACGAGACTGGGCACGGAAGTGGGCTTCAACAGTCCCCCGCTTCGTCGTCGTCAAGAATTTGCCTTTCGAAGCTGTTCGGTATATTTCTAAGGAGTTTTTGTTTGACGAATCCTTTTTGTAAATGTTGGATTTTGTCGTTAAGTATCGAGTTTAACAAAATACTTTATTAACTTGAAATTGTAATCTCAATATGGAAGTTAGAATAGTCATACATATGTATTTATAGCACAAATGTTATCCGCACTCGGCGTAAATTTGCGAAACAAAGCCAGCACCTATTCCGATAGCACGTTAGGTTTGTCGATTGTCATTTTCGTCAAGCATATGTAACTTGATAAAAATTGAACTTTTTCTTTAAAATTCGTCGACATAAAATGGAAAACATTTCGAGATTTTAGGCGCATTATTTATGTTCAACAATCTGAGCTATATAAGCATTTCTTGTGCCAAAGATAAGAGTTTAATGTCGATTTTGGATACGAGTAATGGACAGTTGCTGTCATTTTATCAATCCGAAATCGACGAATACTTTGATCGATATCTTCAAAGGTGAGATAATTTGTTGATACTTTATAAAGTATACGATGTTTTAAAGATCTTAAAAATATAAGGAATTATGCGCAGTACATACATACTATATGTATTTTTAAGTTGGTCGAAGGTGACGGCAATTTTTTCCGCATATAATGAAGATCGAAAGTCGGCAAAATTCGTTTATTCGGTAAGTATCTGGAGCTTCATTTATTGATTCGGGGACTAATTTCGATAATTTTCAGAATTTCAACAAGGAATTTGACTCAATAATTGACGTCCAAAAGAACTATTGTCTGGTAGATTTGTCTTTGGCTCATGACATTCGAAAGCGCATAAAAGAGCTCGTACTCAAGCCGTACATTGAATTTAACTCACGGCACGTTCATTCCCTATTTTATTATTTCAAATTTATTTTTTACTATAAACATTAAATTTCAGTAATTCCAAGGAGGCAGACCTCGATTTCGACCGCCAACAATTAAAATACGACGCGGAGTCCGTTGAGATCATTATCGATCGTCTATTTGACGTATCCTACTAGCAGTAGTTTTTCACTTTTTTTCATAGCAACTTCACCTATTTTATTTAATTTTTTTATGCTACGCGTTTCGGCTAGATTTCGTTTTGGGCTGTAAATTTTTTTCTATTTCGGACAAAGCCAACTTTAAAAACCTATTTATTTTTCATTGTGATATTCTATTTATTAATTTATTGCATTCCTATTTTTTCGCAATCTTTGCTGTAAACATTTTTAGATTATAAATTTTGCAAAATTTTCAAAGCACTGCACAATAAAATGATTTTCAAAATGATTTACTACTCGCTTTCTCGGTTATGTTACAAAATTTACAGCAATCGGCTATTAAAACGTCACCGCCCATTATCAAATCTCTCCACCACTTTCAGATAAATCCGAAAATGTTCGTATGGTATTGATAATGGGCTTTCTATTATAAAAATGAAGTACGTGTCAAAGCAAGCATTTACAGCCTTTTCTTCAATTCCTGGAATCGCTTCGCCAAATCGTCAAAGTCCAAATTGTCATTAGGTCCGCCGCTGGATTTCTTACTCGCCACATTACCGCCGCCATGCCCGCCACCACCACCCGACGGCAAGTCCGTGGGTGGTTCTGGGAATTGCGAAAGGAAATCTAAAATCTTCCACATTTAATTCCAATTTTTCATTGTAATGGTTGAAATTGCACATAATACACAAAAAATACTAACCATCGACGGAAACAGGTGGGACCTCATAAATGTGTTCTTGTGGCTTAGTCGGCGGCGTATTCGTTGAATCAGGGAAATTTGGTCGAATTTTCACTTCATTTGTACCAATCTGCTAAAAATGTTTAGTTTTCTGCATATTTTGGTTAAAAAACTGAAATTTAAACATTGTTTACCGAATCATTGTAAGGAGGTGGTCCCGCAGCAGGTTGTTGACCTCCAAAAGAATGAGGCTGTTCGTAGTGCTGAGCGGGTGGCATATGTGGAGCTTGTTGAGCGGGTGGCATATGAGGAGCTTGATGATCGGGTGGCTGTATGAAGCTGTTTCGCGGCTGTGATGGATACATTTGCTGGCCCGCGGCATTGTTTCCGGCGTTATTCGGCGCCGGCGAGACGTAGTGGGGTGGAGTCTGGTAGTAGGGGTCCGTCGCGCCTCCTCCACCACCACCACTACTACCCCCGCCATGTCCAATACGTGGAGGTGGTGGTCCGCCAAAGTTGTTCGTTCCGTAATTTCCTGAAAAATTTTGCATTATCGGCTGAACACAAATGTACTAACAAATATGAATTCATTAATCAGGAATTGTTTTTTCCACGTAAATTATCCAAAAATTGCAATTTTCCTACCACCGCCCGGGGGATTGTTGGCATTCGGTGCGGGAGGACCACCCGATGCCAAATTCCAACCGATTTGCTCTTCGGTCATGAAATTAATGAGATTTCTCTCGGCGGTCGCAATCTCGTCATCATCGTCGCGCATCACCTTCGGATCGGGCGTAAAGTCGATGTTGGCACACCTCGCAATCTCGATCAAATATCTGAAAAATCGAATAATTGTACTACCACAATATGAAAATTTTTTTCGCCTTGTGGAGAGACTATTGTTCGATTTTCGTGGAAATTTCATCATTTTTAAGCTTATTCAAATACATAGTAAATCTCGCACCACCAATGGCGTCGCCAGCGGTAGGGAATTCCCTCATATTTTTTGATAAGCTCCTTCATTTTCCCATGCAAATTGAAATTTTTGAAGAAAAAATGTGTAAGCAAATTTTTTTTATCAAAATGAAAAACTCTAGTCGACGCCACGGAAAAAATAAAACCTGAAAAAACCAATATCCACAATAAAAAAATTAATACTTTTCAACCAAAATTTTCGACGGCGCATTTACGCTCAATTTTTGGAGCAGTTTGGGCGAGACCCGACTCGGCTCCGGCAATTGATTCATACGAGCCGCCTCGGCGAATTGTTTGCCGTACTTTTGTTGAAGTTGGTCGTTGATGACCTTGAACTCAGAGACCTCGTGACTGATGCGTGGTGCCACCCACAAAAGACTGCTCACAGCCTCCGCGATTCCGTCGTCAAGCTCTCTAAAAAATAATAAATTGGTCTAAACAAAACAAGATTTCGAGTAAAAAAGACATTAGAAATAAGTATAAGAAATTAAATTTAGTATAAACTGACTTCATCTGTTGTATTAAACCAAATCGTGCAAGCAATAATTCACAAAACATTTCCAAAAGTTCATACGCCTCCACCACAAAATCTTCACGAATAATGGATTCCACTCGAATTCGTGCTCGATCTTCCTTGTCAGCTAAAAATACATAATGTAGACTGTTCCAGCGTGGTAAGAAAAAATAATCAAAATTATCAATCTATGAAAAAATTCAATCATTTTTTTATATTATAAAACTGTTGAAATTGTGAACTTATTCCAGCGTTAAAATCAATAATGTTAATTATTTTCGTTTTCATAATTCAAATTAATTTTCGTAATTACGGGCTCAAAAACCTCGAAATTTCGTAACACGCCTGATTCGAATCAACAGCGAGCGTTATGAATCAAATACCTTGAAAAATTCTCTTCTTAGCTTACAAAAGCAAAAAAAATTAGTGAAAAAATACAAGACCAAATAAAAATCTTAATGAAGTACAAATTTAGAAAAAAGAATT
>SAUE01000072.1:133439-146656 GCA_009724625.1 Deladenus siricidicola
TGTAATTTGAATATTTTTATTCAGCCTGCATCGAATTCCTAAAGCAATCAAAAATTTTGTTAAAGTGTTTCTAGAAATTAAAGTAGGTACCACACACTCGTATATTCTTTATTAATTTTTTTTTCTTTATTTTGTTTGTCGAAGAATTTTTTCTCTCAAAAAATCAATGCTACTTATTTATTGAATTATTTCATTAAATTTAACCAAATATTCTACTGGAAATTTTTATTTACCTTTACTACATTACAAAAAAAGATTTTTAAAAGTCCATTTAATTTTTTTTTGTATGAATTTTTTAAATAATAAACAATTAAATTAATTTATCCAAAAAAAGAAATTCGAAATTATAAAATTTTAATTGAATTTAGCTTTGGAAAGTTAAAAATAAAAGTGTAAATTTTTTTTCCAAATTTTTTAAAGTTTTTAAACTAAAAATTAAAAAATTAAAAGCAAAACTTAATTTTCACGTTAAATTTCAAACTTTTTTTTCATTTTTTTGAAAAAATAATTAAATATTTGCCTTTGTTTATGTATTTTTACCATTTACTTTTTCATTTTATCATTTGCTTATTCCATAAGCAGGCCAAAAACTGGAGGATAGCTGCCGGTTTTTGTGTTTAAACGTCATTTCACAGCGATTTGCTTGCATACCGTATGCGAACTGCAAAATTTTTTTTTGTGTGAAAATACAATGAAAATTTTTTTCTTCCTTTTCGCGTCATCTGCGTCTTTTACACGAATTTTGTTACCGCTGCCCACTTTTGCTGTTGTTTCATTGCGCTTCCTCTTTGACTTTACTGTACACATTTTTCGTGTGTGGATGTGCTTTTAGTTCTACCCCATTCGACAATAATAATAATATTAATAAAACTAATAATAATACTCAAGAGCACAATTAAAAAAACATTTTTGAAACGAACGGTCAATCAATTTTCCCATTTTTCACCACCCCTGGTATTCCCTAGCAGCAGCAGCAGCAGCAGTAGCAGCGGCGGTATCAGTGCAGTAACGTCTACATATACGCATGTAATAGCAGCAGCAGCAGCAGCAACTGTGGTTGTGTAGAACTGCTGTTTTTTTGCACATTGTTTCGCTAATGCTATCACCGCAGTCAGCGATTGACGTTTGTCGCTGCTGTTGCTTATCTGCGACAGAATTATTTCCCACTTTTTAATTTCTCACAAAAATTTAACCTTCACCCATTTTTGCGGAGATTTTTTTGAATGAAAATTCTTGACTTTTCCTTACATTTTAGCGACGGAATTATTATAAAAATTTTTCCAATTTCACCTTAATTTTCGTTTACAAAAATTTATTTAAATTAGAATGCAATATTTTCTCTAGCCTTGAAAATCGGTTTATTTTTTCAAATAATTCGAGATTATTGTTAATTTATGGAAATTTACTCTCTCGAATATTCTCGTTGATTTCGACAATATGTTTCGTTTACAAACCTAGTCAACACAAATTTCTACAACATATAATTTTTTTAATAACATTTTTTGCCAATAAAATTCATGATATGTATGTAGATACTGTTGATTACAGATTGCTGAGTTGGCGAAAAATTGTCGAGATAATGATGAGAAAAGGCCGGCGAAATTTCAACACAAAAATTTTATAAAAATTATATTGATTTTAATAAATTTTTGTTTGTTTAGCCGAAGAAAATGTTTGAGCAAATCAAAAAATTCAAATTTGAGGAGTAAAAATTTGAATTTGACGAGAGACATTTTGCTTGAAATTTGAGACAATAATTTGATTTATTTCGCTGAAAACATAATTTTTTATGAATTTGAACACTTCAAATTATGTAATGAGAAATTCAAATTAATGTGAAATGTCAAATTAATGCGTTTAATGAGAAATGTATATTTATAATTTTTTTGAGCGTTTGAGAATTGCTTGGATAAATAGTCCCATGCCAACCTCTTTAAGCCTACTGTAACTTTTGTGACATGTGAATCAGGGAACGTGATTTGGTCTTAAATTTTAAGACCAAAAATTGTCTTAAAAATAAACAAGTTTTGGCCACTAAAAATGTTAATTTCGATAAATTTCGACAGATTCTTTCGTTTTGTAGCTATAAAATGAGCTATCATACATATGTACATCGTATTAGAAATGCTGGGAGCGAAATTGTCGTTCTGCGAAATTAATCCCCAAAATCGATCGATTTTAAATTTATGACCAACTTACGTTTTAAAAGACCAAATGACATTCCCGGATGTGAACAAGTATCGTATCTCTTCAACATGAAAGACAAACGTAATTTTGGTTTAGTGTTAAGTGTGCTGCTTGACGCTTAGCAAAATTCGTGTGGAAAATCGGCTCGTCTCACCCTGGCTGACTGTGTCCTTGAATCGAAAACAATCTGCTGCGAGGTCGGAAAAATGAACGGAACGACAGTAAGCAACGAAACTACCGTATTCACCAACGGTATCCACGCACCATTGGACAACGAATTGGCAAATACAGCCGTTGATGGTATGTTTTTTAATTTATTTTCTGTCTCCTAACAAAAACAGATAAGTTATTCGAATTTCATTTATCATTTTGTGCTCAAAAAAAAATTTTAGCGTTAATTACACATTTAAAATTTTTCGAATATATGAATTTTATATTTTATTTATTTATTTTATTTTATTTAAAAATACGCCATAAAGACATAACAAGGATAATAATTAACATTAAAATAACAAAGTCTAAGACAAAATAATAATAATAATATTATTATCCAAGTAGTAAACAGACCTAACCACATAGAAGTAGTTTTATGTCAATATTTTGGTCAAAATATTGTCTTTTAAGCTGTTTCTGAATATTTTTGCATTGGTTATAGTGGTTACATTATCTGAAAGTTTCGAATAAATCCTTGCTGTACGCAGAATAAATGAATTAAATCTTAGCTTAGTTTTGGAATGAGGCAAATAAAATTTCGTATTATGATGTCTAGTAATAGCTCCAGTATTAATTTTCGGCAAATTATGCTTATTTATAATAATCTTTCCAAGCAATATTTTATGAAAGAAAACCAAATCTGCTTTTAATCTCCTGTTTTCCAATGGTTCAAGATCTAAAATTGCAAGTCGTATGTGATAAGAAGGGGGATCAGGATAAGTTTGTTATATTTCGATTTTTCATTGAAAAATAAATAATTTTAGGAACGTTTGGCCTTGCACCCGGGGCGGAGCGTGAACAACATCACACAATCGTGAACGGTGACTTGGCGAATAACGGTAATCACAACAACAATAATGACGATAACAACAACAACAACAACAACACCAACAATGGCTCGGATGTGGTGGCTGGCTCGTCGGGCTTCAAACCGGTGCCTGCTAAGGTTGCCTCCTCGGGTAAGCTTGTAATGGACTACAGTACCGACTTTCCGAAATTGCCTGACGCGCCGCCGGCGTCCGTCGGAGGCGCCGGAGGTCCCGGCGCTAACGGGAATGCGTGGGGCCGTCGGCCGGTGATCAAGTCCACCGAGGTCACCGAGGCGTTCAAGTTGAGCGCCGCCGAGCGCGCCTCGCGTGGCCTTGGCAAATTTGGTAACGCGTCCGAGGAGCAAATTAAGTGCAACGCCGTCTCCTCCGCCACGGGTAAGCATTTGTATTTATGTTTTGTTATTTATAACATTTTTATATTATACATATAAGGGTTCTATGTATGTAAATTTAATATGAAATACGTGGAAGAATTTTTCAAAAAAATACGCTAAAAAATTTATTTGAAGAAAATTTATTCGAAGATTATAAAAAAACTAGTGTTTATTTATTTTATTTATTTATTTAAATTAAAATTTTTTTTACATTACGGCCCAAATGATCATAAGATCGGGGCACTAACAAATGAATTTGGCTACAATATAATTAAATATAATTATAAAAAAGTGATTATGAATTATTATAAAGAAAAATAATGAAAATATATAGAATTTTTTAATTTAACTATTATAGATAGAGCTTTTCTAAATTCTTCTCTTGAAAGCCTTATTTAATGTTTGGCGTGTTATTCGTTTTTATTTTTTACAACAAATGAAGCATTTGAAATGTATAATATGTGAAATGAAAATGTGAATTTTTGCAAAACGTATATATGCATAATATTTAAATGTTGTGTTTAGGGACGAAGATTGAATTGTGCGAGGCGAAGGACCAATCGCTGACCATCCTCATCACGGGAAAGCGAAAGTGCGTGGAGGACGCGCGTTCGCGCCTCGTCCGCGATCTCCAAACCCAATGCACCGTGCAGGTCTCCATTCCCAAGGAGTTCCACGGCCACATCATCGGTCAGCTTTGCATATATATATATATATATATATATATATGACTACAAATTGCGACTTTCACTTACTTTTTTCGTTTATTTCTTATTTGTAGAATTTCAAATCGTGAATTTTAAATATTTATTTATTATAGGCCGAGAGGGCTCAAAACTGCGTCAATTGGAAACCGAATTTTTGTGTAAGGTTTTCATTCCGGGCCGCGACGAGAAAAGCGATGTGATCCGCATCTCCGGCCCCGGCGAATACATCGAAGGCGCAGCGCGCAGAATCCGAGAAATCGGTGAAGAAATGGTAATTTTATTAAACTACAGTAGTCACAAAAAAATTTTTTTTTGTTCAAAAATTTTTTATTTGTTTTTACAACTTTTTTAAATTTTGTTTATAACTAAATAAGTTTAGGCTAAGCAAGGCTCGGAAACGCTGTCGATTCCGCGCGAGTTCTACCCCTGGATCCGCGGGTACAACAACGAAAATTTGAATAAGCTTAACGCGGACGCGCCCACCGCTAAGATCAACATTCCGCCCTCGAACTCAAAGAATGACACGATCATCATCACCGGCGAACGCAAAGACGTCGATTACGTCGCAACACGCTTGCGCGCCATTTACGCGGACAAGGCAAGTTTTTTTTCAAATTTTTGGTGCAAATGTTTTGAATATTAATTTTTAATTAATTTTTAAAAAGTTAATAACGATTATTTTGAAATTTAAGAATAGTCCATTTTTGAGTAATTTTTACTCATTCACATTTTATGTTAAAAAGGAAAAAAATTTAAATACAAAAATAGAATATTTAAAAATAACTGTACTGTACTGGATTTTTATGCAATTTTTCATATTTATTGAATTGAATTATTTCAGAAGGCTACCGTAACAATGCTGACGTGCAAGGTGCCGAAGGCACAACATCGCTTCATCATCGGCACAAAGCGAAGCGGAATCGAGGAGATTCTGAAGGAAACGGACGTGGCCGTGGACGTTCCGCCCGAGGACGAGGACTCCGACGTGTGCACACTGCGCGGTCCCCCCGCAAAGCTCGGCGACGCGCTCGCGCTCATTTACGCCAAGGCGAGCAGTGTGATTTCGCAGGAGATTCGCTTTCCCGAATGGATGCGCCGCTTTCTCATTGGACCAAAGGGCGCCACGCTTCAGGTTTCACATTTAACTTTTGGTCTCTCCACACCTCCACATAATCTTTTCATTACGTCTTCTATACTTGTAGCAATTTCCTTCTCCCATACCCTTTTAACTTTATTTAATTTACATTAATTTAGCAATTGGTGCCGAATCAGGAGAAATTGAAAATGGACTTCGAGGATGGTGGTTTGATCTATCTCGAGGGTCCGCCCGATGTGGTCAAGGCCGCATACACGGCGCTGAACTTGGAGGTCGAACGCCTCAACAAGGACCTCTTGTCGGAGGTGATCCGCGCGCCGTCCAACCTCCACCGCCACATCATCGGACGCAATGGCTCCCAAGGTTTTTAATCTCAAACAATTCAGAAATTAATAAACAATTTGACGTGTTTAGTGAACAAGCTGAAGGAGGACAACAATGTGCAAATTACAATTCCGCACGAAAAAGACAATTCTGACGAGATTCGCGTCGAGGGCAACAAGGAGGGCGTCAAGAAGGCGGTCGCCGCCATCCGCGAAATTATCACGCGTTTGGTGAGAATTTTTCGTTTGGCAAATTGTCGCGAGAATTGTAGAATTTGTATTTAGTGTGTGATTTTAAAATTAAGGCTAATTTAAGTCGACTGACAATGTCGATATAGATGATAGCTAGAAGTTTTCAATTCAAACATTTACTACAGACATACATATACATACATGTAAGAGAAATAGGATAATTGTGAATATGCCTTAGAACAAAAATGAATAGGGCGCTGTGACTGAATAAATGGCTCAACAATGGTTTCCAACGTTAAAAAACAAAAGTTTGACGTATCGAAACTGGTCAAAATGCTAATTTTTGTCTATTTGACAATCATTTCTAAAAAACATTGATAATTATGTATATAATAATTATGTATATCTGAAAAATCTTTTACATACATGCTAGCGTGCAAAGCAAAATGAACACTTTAAAAGCAATTTTCTGTAATTTTGCCTAATACTTGACTTTTTTCACATTGCATGTATTTAATTCGTGTTAAAGGAAAGAAGAATTCTGAAGACGAAAGGCTCAAACTTCCAATATTTGATTTGAGAGATTTTTGGTGGGTTTAGGAAAATGAAAAGTCGCGCGACATCGTCATCGAACACCGCTTCCACGGCCAAATCATCGGCAAAAGCGGCGAAAATATGCAAAGATGGCGCCAAGAGTTTCCGACCGTTTCGATCGCATTTCCCGACGCCACAAACAAATCTGACATTGTCAACTTGCGCGGTGACCGAAAAGAGGTAGTCACTACATATCTGACGTTTCTAGGAGAAAATTTTTAACTTTTTTAAATCGGCGTTTAGGCTATCTTTTGATAAATTTTTTAATACTAACGATTTTCATTACTGTGCTTTTTTGGAGTTTTTATTAAAAAAATTCAATTTTATTTATTGTATTTGAGAATTTCGTATTCTAGGTGGACAAGTTGTACGCGGTGATGGGAAAGTTGGTGAAGGATCTTCTGGAGTCGAATTACCAAGAGACGGTGCCCATCTTCCGCGAATACTATAAACACATTATCGGCAAAAACGGCGCGAACATCAACCGAATTCGTGATGAGACGCAAACGCGCATCGAACTGCCCGCACAGGGTGCCACCACGGGCCGCATTACCGTAGTGGGCAAACAGGCAAATGTGGAGAAGGCCATCCAGCAGCTCAACAAAATTCAAAATGAGCTGGTCAGATCCTCTTTATGCAATATAAATATTTAAAATTATTAAAATAAAAATGCGTTTTAGGCGAGTATTGTGACGGCCGAGGTCTCCATTCCGAGCAAAATTCACACGCGTCTGCTGGGCAATGGCCGCCGTCTCATCCGCGACATCGAAGACGAATTCGGCGGTGTTCACATTCAATTTCCCAAGGAGAAAGGTAACCTTTTCTGTTTTTTTTGTTTGAATTTTTCATTTTGATTTATTATATTTATTCGATTAAATCGGCTAAGTGATAAAATGTATGTATGTATTCGTGATTGTGTTAGGCTCGGACAAGGTGACAATTCGCGGTCCCAAGGACAACGTCGCCACCGCGGAGAAGACGCTGAAGGAGGTGGCGAAGCACTGCGAGCAGACCACCGAGGAGTTGGTGGTGACGACGAAGCCGGAGTACTTCAAATTCCTCATTGGACGCGACGGCGCGAAGCTGAAAAAGCTGCGCGAACAGTACCCCACCGTACGCGTCGTCTTTCCCAGCGAGGCGGACAACGCCAGCGGCGAGCCCGCCAACAACAACATCATTCTGCTGGGCAAGAAGGAAGAGGTCGGTGCTTTTAATCGAATTGATCTATATGTACTTAAATTGTACATATATGTATATGTACCGTTTAAATATTGGAATTACTGTATTAAAAATGGGATAATTCACTTTTTTATTAAAATTTTACGAAGTTATTTGAGTCAATGATTTTCAGTTTAATTAAAAATATATTTTAGGTAAATGCGGTTAAGCAAATTTACGAGAAACAAATTGTCGAGCTGAATGAGACTGTGGAGGTTACGGTGAACGTCGACCCCGTCCACCACCGTCATTTCATCACGCGCGGCGCCGAAGTGCTTAAGGAGATCCAGAGCCAGAACGGAAACTGCCAGATCTCCTTCCCCAAACAGGAAACCGGCGATTCGAAAGTGACGATTAAAGGCTCGAAAAGTTGTGTCGAGTCCGCGAAAGCGCGCATCGAGGAGATCGTGGGCGATTTGGTAATTTTTTTGCATACCGCCAATTATACATAAACTTTTGCAAAAATTAAGAGAAATTAAAATAAAATTACATTTTAAAATTTTTATTAAAATTGATTATTGAAGAAATATACGGTCAAACCTTCATTTTATGAGTAAAAAACAGCAATTTTCTAATGCCGCGTTCCATTTTTCAGATTGCGCAAGTCACCATCAACGTGGAAATCGCGGAGACGCATCACCGCTCGCTGATTCCGTACCTCAACGACTTGCGCGCGCAATACAACGTGCGCATA
Source organism: Deladenus siricidicola (assembly GCA_009724625.1). NCBI lineage: Eukaryota > Metazoa > Nematoda > Chromadorea > Rhabditida > Sphaerulariidae > Deladenus > Deladenus siricidicola. Next base: position 141,868 of record SAUE01000072.1, read on the forward strand.
AAGGTGCCGGAGCGCGGCACGCGCAACGAGGACGGCGAACCCGTGGACGGAATTGCGCCGACGGATTTGATTCAAATCACAGGTCGCGACACGAAGTGCGAGGCGGCAAAGAACGCGCTCATCGACCTCATTCCGATCACCAAGACCGTAAGCATTAATTTTGGTATTCCACACCAAATTATGTCACCATATATGTATTATACGCTATTCAACTTATTCAAAATGATCCAATTTGTTCCGAATAGAAAATAATTGAAAAAAAATTAGGTGAAAGTTCCTTTGGAATATCACCGCACGTTTATCGGCCGCGGTGGCGAAGCGGTGCGCAAATTGATGAACGACCACGCGGTGCGCGTGAAAATCCCTTCGCCCGAAGAGCAATGCGAAGAGATTTCCATTAGCGGAAGCGCGGAAAACGTCGACTTGGCTATCGCCGAAGTGCAGGAGCGCGTCGCCGAATTCGACCGCCAGGCTGATGACCGCGTAAGTAGACATTAATAACGCATACATACATATGCATAATGAACAAACATGGTTGGTGCACATATTTGCACGATACACATACATACATATCTCGCATGAACACAGAGATTTTAGAAATTGCGCTCATTCAAATTGTCCATCGAAGTGCCACTTAAATATCACCAACGTTTGATCGGCGCACACGGATCGTTCGTGAAGGAGTTGGGTTCGCGCCACAGCGCCGTACAAATATCCATTCCGCACTCCAGTGAAAATTCCACCACCATTAACATAACTGGCTACGAGGAGGCGTGCAATTCCTGCAGCGCGGAGATAGAGAAGATTGTCGCCGACCTCGAGGCGATGGTCACACAAGAGATTTCGCTTGACCAACGCTTCCACCCGCGACTCATCGGCCAGCGAGGACGCAATTTGCGAAAGGTATATTTATTAAAAACTCAATTTTTTTCTATTATTTTTTACTCCTCTAAAAATTTACATAGTTTTCAAATCGATCAAACTTAAAATTAATTTTTATTTATTTGACTAACTTTTTTAATTATGTATTAGGGTGTCCTGAAAGTTTCCGCTGTTTTTTTATTATTCATAAAAATTAAGCGTACACTTAATCGCTTAATCTTAATCGCTTAGCTTTCGTACCCGTCGTAGTGTATATGTTTTGTTTGGCTGCCGCTGCGGTGTGAGCCTGTTTGTGGTACGTGGAACATCAGATTGCCGATTTTTTCACGATTATTCGAGATTTTCACAATTTTTGACAAACAATAACTCTGCAACAAAACACTCAGACATTAATGTTAAATAGGTCAAAACGATCACCAAAAAACGGGCTTTCCAACAACATGTAACGTTTAGTAAACTCGAATACAAATAAAGATTTTATCTGCACTTAAAAATAAACATTGGAAAATTTCGGGACAACCTAATAAATAATTTTTATACATATGTATTAAAAGAAATTACGTTAATTATCGGAATTAGAATATAATAATATGTACATATATGCAATATTTTTTAGAGATTACCTTTACAAAAAATTGCTGTACAAATAAAAACACTCGAAATTGCAGATCGAAGAGGACTACGGCGTGGAGATTCGCATGCCGCGCCGCAATGACGCCAACTCGAATCCCGACGTGGTGCTCGTGTGCGGCAAAACGGAGGACAGCGTCTACGACTGCGTCGACCATTTGCGCATCATGGAGGAGGACTACATGAGCGAAATGATCGATCGTGGCATTTTTGACCCGCGCGGTAAGTCGCGCAACGAGCGCGAAGACGCCGGCGCCGCCGCGCAACAGGCACAAAACCAGGTGGAGATCACCGGCGCGCCATGGCAGCTCGACAACCTCGAACAGTTTCCAGTGATGGGTGGCGCGCCCGGCGCACCGCAAACTTCTGCCACTCCGGCGGCGGCGACAGGCGTTTGGGGCCAGCGCCGTTGGTAAGCGGTTTCGCTTCGGAAGAAAACATACGGGAAGAAAACTCTTTTTGGTCATTTTTCAATTTTTAATTTTGTGGAATTCGGAATGTTGTCTTATGCAAAAGTTTTATTAAATCATTTTATGTTGTAATTACTACCATACTATTATATTTACATACTTTTGTTTTGGTAGTTTTTTCATAAAGCGTAAACAATTGCATATATTATATGTATGATGAATACGATATTCCCCATTCCGCCAAAAATAAAACCCAAAAAAAAGTAAAATGTGATTTTGTTGTTGTTGTCAAAATTTCAATATTTTTATTTTTATAAATTAATGAATTATACTACATATATTTCCACGGGATTTCTAATAACCGTAGTATATCTAAGAAATATTTTATATTTAAATTTTTTTTCTATTTATTACTATTACAATTTACATATTTACATTGAATAACGTGGACAGCTGCGATACATCGCTCCAAACTTCTTTCTTCTCTAACTTTCAGAAATAGCACTTTCTCTCTGACCAAGTTGATTCTTTCTTTGTTTCTCTCTTCTTTTTTTTGTTGTTGGTAGTGCCTTAGCGAAGAGAAATTTCGATGATTGTTGTTGTTGTTGTTCGAGGAAATAATTTTATTTTATTTTTTTGTTGTCTCTTCTACACTTTTTCATTCATTCCTCACAACGATGTATCGTAATAATCATTCGAATTTTTAATTAATGAGAACTAATTTATGATGGATGTATGGTCAAATTCGATTTAAAAATATTTATTTTCGGACAAATAAAATCTTTACGTGTTATACGGTACCCGTTTTTATTCTCTGTCCACTACAAAAAAGGTCATTAATCGGCATCGAAAACAAAAGGAAGAAAAACAAAATAAAGCAGATATGTAGACTGTAGTGTGTAGACTGTAGCCAGAGACAAATACAATACTGAAAACAGATTACAAAAGATTAGACATATGTATATGTATCGCGGACGAAAAAGATTGGACAAAAAGATTTGACACACATTTTTCATCTTTTTCCCCATTGAAAATAAATGAAAAATTCGCATAAAAATCGATATTTTTTCAGTAGATCCTGTAATAATAATTTTTTAAGGCCAAAATTTGTTTTTCTTTTTGCTAATCAAAAAATTTTTAATCAAAAATTTTTCATTTTTACAAAAATTTCATTTTCAAAAATTTTATACGATATTTTCCATAAGATGATTAGTCATGATTACGATTTCGACGAGAAATATTTGGACTAATTTGATATCGTTTACCGACCGACTACAATATCTCATTAGCAACGCCACACATTCACGCTTCTCGAAATAATTTAGGGGCCTACGGTATCGACGCCGTTGAAAAAGGCGAAATGTTGGAGGCGGTGCGTGGATTGCACATTTTCGCGAAATGATCGAAATTTTTCCGCCTGCGCGACGCAAACTTCGTCGCTGGGGAAAGCGCGGCGCGGCTGGAATGGCTCCGCGCACCCCGTGCCGTTCAACGACACGCGCTCCTCCTGACGCGACAATTCCTCCGCCACAAAATCTCGCCTAAAAGTGGTGCATGCAAATCGCTGGAATTCTACGAAAATATAACTTTTATTACATAAAAAATTTTGTCTAAAAGATATTTTTGAATTTCAAAAAATGAAACCTTTTTGGCGTCACACAAACGTAATCGTACGCGTCCAACGCGCGCCACACATAACCAGCGCGGCAAGCGTTCGCGCCGAACGTCACCTGTCGTGTATAGAAACTCATACGCGCATCTTGCTGCCGCAGATCCGCTGACAGAACCGCGCGGCGCACCTCGAGACAGACTCGCGTCAAGTTTGAAAATTCTATCTGCACAGAATTTGTCGCGCCGCTGCTGCTAGTGAATTCGTCAAGAGGCGTGCTGGATGACGCGGTAGAGGTACTGAGCGATTCGGAAAACGTGGAAAGCGTCGTGTCGGAAGTCGTCCACGCGCTTGTGAAATCTGTCATGGCGGAGAGATCCTCTGTGGAAACGGGCACTTCCACTTCGCCGTGACGACATTCCGCCTTCAAAAGTGAAAATACGTAACATTTGCTAACAAAAATCTCTAAGCTAAAGGTCTACATTGGTTTATCAAAATCTAAGACAAAAATTATATAAAAAATCTAGGCAAAAAACTTTTTTTTCTTTTAATTGCAAATATATACATATACATATGTATATGTACATACATACATATGTATGTATAAAGTTGGCTAAAAAAATTTCGTTTTTGGTTTTTGCGCAATAAAATTATCATTTCTCGTCAAATTTAAAAAAGAGTTGGATAGCCCTAAATTCTAGCTTGCATTACCTTGACGTTTCGAAAACCGTAATGCAAAAGGAAATTTTATTAGCGTCAATTTGAACAAAAGTAGCAAAAGTCAAAAATGTGAGAAAAATCAATATGTGGTTGGGTGTAATTTTTTATGCACAATTTTCATTTTTCAGTCGCCAAATAGAGAAATATATGTATGTTGTCGAACGGGAGACAGAGATGTATGTATGTACATATCAGGGGTGCTAACATTTACGATTTACGTATTTACGGCTTTTTTGGCCCAAAATTTACGGTTTACGATTTACGAAAAATCGGCCGATTTTCGTAAATTTTCGTAAATTTTTCAACATTTTCCAAGATAAGTTAAATTTTTTAAAACTCAATATTCGTTCGAATTGGCTCGAAAAATGTCGATATTAGTGGAAAAAGAAAGTTGACGAATTCAAAAACGGTCAGATGAAAATAAAAACAGCAAAAAAAGCAAAAAGAACAGAACTTTCTTGAAGGAAAAAATTTGAAAAAAATGCAAATTTTCAATCGAAATTTGAAAATTTACGATTTTCGATTTACGATTTACGAC